>BQNB010086700.1:0-28117 GCA_026074375.1 Tanacetum coccineum | reverse complement strand
TTTACCAGGGAACTATAGATCTTTAAAACCAAGAGGTTGGCACACATACACCTCCTCTTCAATAGTACCGTATAAAAAGGTACTCTTCACATCCATCTGGTATACAATAAATCCCATAAATGATGTATAGGCCAAGAATAACCTGATTGCTTCTATCCTAGCAATAGGAGCAAAAACGTTATCATAATTAATGCCTTTTTCTTGGGTGTAACCTTGTGCAACCAGTCTTGCCTTGTTTCTAACTATAATTCCTCTCTCATCTTTCTTGTTTCTATACACCCATTTAGTTCCAATAGCCCTCTTACCTTTAGGAAGATCCACCAGAGTCCAAACCTTTTAAAGTTTAAATTGCAGAAGCTCCTCTTTCATTGCTTCTATCAAGCTTGGATCTGTCAAAGCTTGAATCACCTTCTTGGGTTCTATTTGTGAGAGAAAACAGGCAAATAAGCAGTTTTGACAATCTTTGTGATTTGTTCTCCTCTACCTTTTGATGTAACTGACCATAGCATGTTCTTCAGTAATCTTGGTCATCCTCCTTGTTTGAGTAGATGAATTTATGTCTCCAATGATCTGGTCTTTAGGATGATCCTTATGAATTCTAGTTGTGGGAATAGGACTGACATTCATGGTGATTTCTAAGTTGTTAAGGTCAGCCTCTGCACCCACATCTTCATTCACAATCATAGGCATCATTAATATGCCAGTGTCTTTCCAAAGATAGCATACTTGATCATTTGGAATATGACTAGCGTATTATTATTTTCATATAGCAGTATTAATACTGGCCCAACAGTAACTAAAGATGGGACTTATAGTACTATCTCTATTTGTCGCGTTAGCATAACATTCTTTCTATTGAATAGGCAAACTATCTATTTCAGCTAATGAAATCTTGCCAAATTTGCTGGTCATATTCTTTATTGAAGCTCTCCTTCCTTTATTGTCCATTTTTCTATTTTTTTGACTTAACATCATCATTCCTTTGTTTGGTACCTCATCAACATCCTTATCATCTGTGCTCTAAGTACTTGAAGAGAGTGGAGAATTTGAAAGCATGAGTGGTAGCAGTATATATTTATGATCAGATGCTTTCTCCTGTCCAGCTTGTCCTGCATTAACATTTGTCTCTATACCTGCATCACCATTGTTGATTCCTGCAGTGAAATGCTCATAATTATAGAATTTGTCAAGTGGAGTCAATATCAAAGAGCCATTCTGGACAACTCCCTGTAACATTTGGGTTTGTTTTTAAGAAAATTTTTGTGAGGTTCCTCTCTACTTCCTAGTTCATAGAGTTAAATACACATAAAAGACCTTGCTTTTATAGAGTATCCACCAAGAACCCCCTCATCAGCTCCATCAAATTTTCCTAGGGGATTAAGTATTAGTTAGTACATGACACCCAATAAGGTCTCATATAGCTTATACTAGGTGGTATACAAAGTAATAGTTCAATAAGGTGTCTTGTTATGCAGGCTTAGTCACTAGAACTATTCCTGAACATAACAAGCAGTATTTAACTTGCTTCAAACCTAAAAAACGGTGTAGGTATTATGAAATCTGTTAGAATAGTCACTAGCTGCATCTATTATTGTCCTTATTCTTTCTTTCAGCAATCCATTTTGTTGTGAGTTCTGGCAAAACTAAACTCCCTCTTATTCATTTCATCCCACAGATATGATCATGTCTTATTTCTTAAACTCAGTTCAATTGTAACATCTGATGATTTTACCTTTAGATTCTATTTGTTTTTCTATGCCAGTTATAAAAGTTTTAAGGATTCCACTAGTATCATCCTTAGTGGCCATAAGAAAACCCACATAAATCTTAATATAGTCATCAGTGACTAACAATGGCAATATATTCTTGTGATTGATACTCCTTACATATGTTTGCCTAATTATGTCACATTGCAACATTTGTAAGGGCATGGGTTGATAGTGCTTACAAGCTTGGTCTTACAAGGAGGCTTTGATGTTGCTTTTCACCTTTTGACAAGCAACACAAGAATGGTTATTTTCCAAAAAGCTTTGTAGGTAAGCCTCTAATAGGTTTCCCTCTTACAAGGTTGTTATAGTTTTAAGTTTATATGACAAGCCTCTATTGCCTAAATTAGACTCTCTATTGTAGCCTTTGCAATTAAACAAGTCAAACTCCTGATGTACAACATTCTTTAGATCAAAACGTACATTGTTGTTCTGTCTGCGAACTTTATGCAAGAATTGACTTTCATCATGTAGCTTAAAGTTAGGAGGATAGAACAAGACATTCAGTCGCAGTGAAAAAGAACACTGTTTTTATTTTACACATTTGTGAGACTAGAGAAAAATATTAAACTTAAGTTCTTTACAAATATACATCTTCAAAGTCTATTTCAGATGTCATAATTTTACCTTTTCACAGTAATTTTACCTCCTTTAGGACTTCCAGCAAATGCAAAAATCCTCCATCAATGTCTTGATAATCTGTTAGGTAGGACTTGTTCCTAGTCATATGCCTAGAGCATCCACTATCAAAAATCACATTGATCTGTAAAGCATATTGTGGATTACCCTGCACTCAAAATAAGAGAATTAGTTTGTCTTGGGACCCATGCCAATCACCGACTTGTGTCTGCCATTGAGGATCACATAGTCAAATCTTTTAGGCATTTATGATCTACTAGTCTTTGGAAGAATATGGTCAATTACATTTTATTGTTGGTCTCCCAATCACAACATGTGGGACTTAACTAACATTTCCTCATGTCCCTGAACAACACTAACTACTGCTTTTGTCCCAGTAGTAGTTACATTGGTTACCTTAGCAGTATTAACTTTTTCTTTAAAATCACTATTTTTAGGTGTTGTTCTTTGATAAATAGTCCTCTTAACTGATGAATGTGACTTATGAGAAACATTTAAACTTGGTTTTGCACCATTCACAGTTGGTTTAGATGCAGCAGTATTAAAATATCTGGCAGTACTATTTGATATTGTTGCTCTTGAGGAGCTTTGCTTAGCAGTATTAATTGATACATTGTCAGACTTTGTTAAGACTACAGTTGGAACAAAATATCTTTTAGGATATGGGTGAGTCAATATATTTTGGTGATTCACCCTCTGAGCATTATTCCATACTGGTCTAACTTCCATTTGACCAGTAACCCTTCCCATATTATTCAACATAGATTTTCCAACCATTTTATTCTCATAAAAGTTATAGTCCTTAATTAAATGGTTAAGATTTCCACATACAAAACAAGATTTCTTATTGAACTCAAAACCATCCCCTAGTTTTTGAGTCATTAGTCCATTCCAATTTCTTTTATCAACCCTAGGACTCTGACTTTTCCTAAGGTTTTTAGCTTGCCTATTTGTGTGTTGTTCAATAACAGATTTCCTAGTATTTTCATCTGATTTAACAAAATTGATTTTAGCATAACTAGGTTTATTCTGTTCAAATGAAGGTCTAATCACACAATCATATCACTATCAGACTCCCACTCTTCAATGATAGGAGAACTAGGCCTAATTGTTAGGTCACATTAATCTTGAATCAATCATATCGAACATGTATGCATAGAGAGAATTGTAGAGAAGGGCAAGTATTTGAAATTCAAATGATATAAAAGGGAGGGAAAATGGAAGAGTTTGTTACAAGTGCATCACCCTCTAATGAAGATTAGAGGGGTATTTATAGGTGATGGAAGGTGGCTTCCCTTCCTTATTTTCCTAACTTGTCACATCTAGTCCCTAGACTTTGGTAATTATGCTATTTCATTCTTTTAGCATAATATACCTTATTACAAACTACTTTGACATTATCAAAAGAAACACTAATGACTTAAATAATACAAAATCACATAATCGACACTTTTAATGATCCTAACAATCTCCCCCTAAGGGTCGATTATTCAGGGCGTTCTCTTCTTGATCCAAGTGGTCTTCCATTCACGAACATCTCCCATCTTCTCATCTGTCTACGATGCTTTAATCTTTCTTCAATCTCTTCTTCAAACAATTTCAAATACTCTGCTTCTTCTTTAGTGAGATCTTTTTGTACATACCCATACTTGACATCGTTATTATAACTCTTCAGACCTTCTAACACTCTATTTAACGTTGCATCACAAAACTTATGGATCTCTGAATGTCTCATCACCCGTTTCTCTTTCTTGCTATTCTTGTAAATAATTCCATGCAACAAGCCTATAGATGATAGATAACATTTTATGATATTTGATTCCTGGGAAAGTCATTGATGGTGCAGTGAGATTAAACCTTCTGTTGATAGCTTTCAATTTCTAAGTTGGAAGTCATGCTGCACTTTTCCCATATTCACTGCTACTTCTAGTGGAATACCGATTAAAGACCTTAGCAATCTTGTATCTGCATAATCCTAGTACCTTGATATTATAATCAACAAGTACTATGTCCTCAATATCGTTCTTGTTAAGATTCTTGTTATCAGGCTCGGTAATTTATATAATGCAATCATTAACTCTTCTTGCAACAATCTCTATGATAAACTTATGTTCATGAACCAATTACCAATATGTCTTGATGACTTGAACGATTTTTGTGGTTTGATAAATCTCTTTCCTTTGATTTTCCAGGCTCTTTCTGTTCCTTATGTATAAGATCTTCGCTGAGTTATTCTTCTAATGTTCAACATCATATCAAGCATAAGGATTAAATTTCTTTACAAACTTATTCACTCATCTGGAAAGTTCGTTTCTTCAAATCATCATCGTTGACGCTAATTGCTGGAGAGAAAACTTGTGAAATGGGAACTTATACTATCTTCTCGGGTCCAGTATGTCACTTTCTTCAAGATTACAAAGGTCTTGATTAATCAGAGATAACTGCTGGAGCTTCAGGAAATCTTTTTGGACAGCTATGTTCTTAATGGTTGTGGGTCTTTCGTGGAAGTGGGATTACAAGAATTTCTTTCTTTCTCTCCTGGTAAATGGCTCTCTTCAAGAAATTCTTCATTGATTCATTGTGATATGATGCTCATATCCTGATGTACTTCTATGTATCAACATCTAATCAGCCTTCTCTAAAACTTAGCTTCATTTTCACTTTCTTTTTTATCAAACTGATGGTCAGCTGGATTACTTCTTCCATATGTCTTGTGAGACGTGACATACGTTGTTATGTAATTCATCATCTGAAGCATAGAGCTAAGTCCAAAAAAATCAAAATCATCATCTTGTCTCTTGATTTCCGGAAGTTAATGGAGCTTGTTCTTATTAAAAACTTATCCAGACGTCGACTCTCCAAAACACTAAGCTTCTACTCCTCGAATGTCTTTCCTGCAGCTTTGCACTATTCTCACCATCAGGATGAGCATCTTTCATAAGGATCGTCCTGGTTCTTGGCTTTGCGACGGAACGCCAGAAGTTATACATGCAGTTTTGTGGTACTGTATTTCTGTTCATACTTCATCTGGAGAGCTAACCATATTTTGCTATGTATTGTTGTTGCAATTGAAGATAAGCTTTCATTTCAAGTACATTTTGATATTGTTGATATTTCGGACATTGGATGTTTTTTATTAAGCCGGATTGAACATAAAGAATATGGTCCAGAATTTAATACGTAGGATGCATCAACTTAATGAAGGGAATGACATTGGAAATTGGCATTTTCTCAATTTGTGTCGAGATTTGAGGCTTGAAATATTTCTGCGTTCCTGTTAGATTGAATAGCTTTAGCAATCAATTTTTCCCGTCTCTTTCTTAGCCTTTTTACCTCCAAATCAACTCTTCCGCAACATACAATGGAACTTGATTCCAAAACTTGTTCAGGATATTGCTTCATTAACCTTGCTTTAATGTTTTTGTCTACATAGGGGTAATGTCTAACCATTACATCATGGAAATTATCAGCAGGTATCGAATGACTTTCTTGGCAATGAACACTCGCCCATAGATGTGCAAAACAAGTAACCATAAACGTCCTGTTAACTCGTGAAAGGAAGTCTTGTTAGCGTTTGATAACGAGCTAGGTTTTTTCTTGAAACCAATGATAGAAGTCGATTCGTTTAGCTAAATTTTTATCAGGTAACTTGATGATGATGTAGTATGAGGAGTAATACACGTCAATTCTTGGAGTTTCTCGATATCCGAAGATAGAGTATTAGTATGAATCACTAATGAGATATAATTGGACTGTGGGGATTGGTGAATTCCTAGTCTCCTAACAAGGTTTCCCTTTCTCCCTTCTCTTTAATTCATACACCTCATTAGTTATTTCATCATCGTCATCATTTACATTCATTGGTATAACAACGTTAGTAATCTCCACCATTGGAGTCTCCTTAGTAATCTCTGCCTCCTTATCTTTAGTATCTTACCTTGGACTTCCTTATTACTCCTGGGCTCTATCCTAGTGCCGGGAATATTTGGTTCATCATTCCTAGGGATTGAACTATCATCAACAATATTCTCTTATCCATCCACCATCTTTTCAATTTCTTCAGATGCCAAGTGCTCATTCACCTGTGCCAATTTTTCTTTGCTTCTGCTCCTCATGACTTTTATGCTCAGCAAGACTAACTTTGTATATGTTTCTTGTAAATAATTCATTTGCTTTGTGAACACGTTTTGGCACTAGAGATGGTGGATTGTAACAAAGACGTTTGGATCTCCTTTCTAGGAATACGAAGACGAAATCACAGTTGTTCGTTCTAGAGCACTTGACTTGCGGCTTCCTTATCATGGTTAGGGACCTAGGGGCGCTAGTGGTCCTATGCGTTCCATGGGTAGACTCAGTCTGGCTGTGAATAAGTAAGAGGGATACATCATCCTCAAACACCTCCGCATACATCCGATAATGCTCCGTTAGCTTCATTTCATGATCATCCAAGCTGGTATCTGCATTCCAACTTTGTTTTTGTGTCTTCCTGAGTTAAAAATATTCTTCATGATATCATCATCTTGCAAGTTGTGATACATGTCTCGAGCACGTCTTGAGATTTCAGGAAAGATAGTCATGTAATGACTGACAATGATCTTTGTAAATCTTGGATATAGAATCGAAGATGTTCGATGATGAAGCGAATAGTAAAGTCCTTCCTATAGTAACTCCGCATAATCCACATGAATGTTATTGACAAAGCAATACAGCATTTGCATTATCTACAACGGCGGTTGGTCCCATCTAGTGACACGTGTTGTTAAGCATTTGGAGAATATTTTACATAACGTTTGCCATGGCTGCAGAAGACCAGTAGTCTTGAAATTCGATTGTGTCTTTTAACTCCATTGTAAATCCTCAATATTGCTTATAGAATGGACAATGTCAAAATAATGGTTGGTGGCATGAATGAATATGATTTGTTGGCAGTTGCATGTGGAAGATGAAAGATTTGTCTGAAGACATCCGTGTAAGTGCGAGTTTTGTACTTGTCCAGCATAAAACCTGAGCGATTTACTTTGATCCATCTTTCCTTCAAAGTTATGCCAGAACTGTGCCATATAAATCCATGGAATACAAAAAAAAATAAAAAAATAAAACAAAAACAAAAATAAAAAAAAAAAAAAAAACAAAAAATAAAAAAAAAAAAATAATGGATGACAGAAGCTGACAATGTTGAATTGTTAATGGATGATTCTTGATGATATTCGTCAGAATTTTGCTTTCTGGTAGACATTGCACATGCTCGAGATCAACTTTCTTGTTAGCATCCATTAGTTCATATCTATTGTTCGGTGGGACACTAACAGGATTCGGTAAACAAGAAAAGTAAAAAATGAAATTAAAATCCTTTATATAGCCACCGAAAACAGTTTGGAAAATTAACATTTTCAGTCTCTGTACTTAAATTTTACCAAAAACTGTTGAAAAATTTACACATTCAATCCCTGTACTTAGTATTTACCGAAAACAGTTTGGAAAATTTACACATTCAGTCCTTGTACTTTAGCATTTCCAATTTTTTTTTTGTGAATTTACACAAACTCCCCCTTAAACAATGACTTTTTTTCAAACACTCCCCCTTGAAATAATAATTATGTAAAATTCATAGTCCGAAAATGAAAAAATTGTTACTCTTTCAACTAAAACTCCCCCTTGAAAATATAACATTTCCAAATTTAGTCATCATGAGAGTTTATTATCAAAAAGATGTTTGTGAATGAAAATTGTAAGCACTCCCCCTTGGATCATGATTCCGTATTTTGCAATGTAAAAGGTTTTAATAAGAAACTTGGAATCATGAAACAAAAGATTGTAATTCTTTTTAAATTATGTTTTTTTTAATAAGAAAAATGTGTCAAATCTTTTTGTTGTTTTTGAAATATTTATGTACATGTTTGTGATGTATGATCTTTTCACGAAGATAACTTTGTCAGACTTTCCAACTGAGTTGGAGTCATACATCTCATACCAATGCGATGAACTAGATACTCAAAGCGTTCTTTTGGAAGCGCCTTAGTAAATAGATCCGCTAGTTGGTATTCTGTTCCGACAAAGTAAATTTCCACAGTACCCCTCTCAACGTGTTCTTTAATAAAATGATACCGGATGTCAATGTGCTTTGTCTTAGAATGTTGGACTGGATTGCATGAAATAGCAATGGCACTCTTGGAATCACAATACATCGGAATCCGATTGTATTTAAATCCATAGTCAAGCAGTTGAGTACGCATCCATATCACTTGAGCACAGCATGCAGACAATGAAACATATTCAGCTTCTGCAGTAGACATCGCAGTACAATCTTGTTTCTTTGAACTCCAACTCACGAGCTTTCCACCTAAAAATTGCAATCCTCCTGATGTGCTTTTACAATCATCTTTACAACCTGCATGGTCCGCATCTGAATAGGCAATTAGTTCAAAACCAGAATCCTTCGGATACCATAGGCCCATGTTATAGGACTGTCTTAGGTACTGGAAGATCCGTTTGACCTCTTTGAGGTGTTTGACCGTAGGTCGTGCTTGATAACGTGCACATACAAAAGTAGCAAAGGCTATGTCTGGTCGACTGGCTGTTAGATACATAAGCCCTCCTATCATACGACGATAAGTCGTTTGATCAGTAGGAGTGCCTTGTAAATCAGCATCCAGTCTCTCTGTTGCCATAGGTGTGCTCATGGAGACACATTCATCTAGACCATGTTTCTTTAACAACTCTATTGCATATTGTGACTGACTTATGAATATGCCACGGGGAGATTGATGAACTTGAAGTCCAAGAAAGAACTTTAGTTCACCCATCATCGACATTTCAAAATTGTTTTTCATTAAGTTTGCAAATCTTTTTGAAAAATCTGGATTTGTTGATCCAAAAATAATGTCATCAACATATTCTTGAACAAGTAATATGTCTCCACCGTAACGTCGAGTGAACAAAGTTGGGTTAATTATACCTTTATTGAACCCGTGTTCAATTAGAAAAGAAGACAGTTTGTCATACCATGCACGAGGTGCTTGCTTAAGACCGTATAGAGCTTTTTTCAACCTGTAGACGTGATTTGGAAATTCAGAATCAATAAACCCTTCAGGTTGGCTGACATAAACTTCTTCTTTCAAAGGACCATTGAGAAAAGCCGTTTTGACATCCATTTGAAAGATAGTGATATTCCTATGAGCAGCAAAAGCAATGAACATCCGAACAGCCTCAAGACGAGCAACAGGAGCAAATGACTCCTCAAAATCAATGCCTTCTTCTTGCTTATAACCTTTAGCCACAAGAGGAGATTTGTTCCGAACCACAATATTTTCTGCATCACACTTATTCTTCCAAAGCCATTTGAGAGCAATAACATTTTTCCCTTCTGGTCGTGGAACCAATTCCCAAACTTGAAGTCTTTCAAATTGATTCAACTCATCTTGCATGGATTCAATCCAACTATGATCGGACATAGCTTCTCTGATGTTCTTTGGTTCAATAGTGCTAACAGTTATTGCATACATGCAAACCTCATAATCGGTATGTAGCCGTTGACGAGTCATAACAGGTTTGGATGGGTCACCAATTACTTGGTCTAGAGGATGATCTTTTGTCTAAATGTGAGTCGAGGGTTGTACTTGATGGAAATTCTGCATATTTTATGGTTTGAGATTCATTGTAGATGACTCAATTTCCTCATGATTCAGAGAATCATATGGAACAAACTATGTATTACCATCAAAATCAGCAGAATCTTCTTGATAGAATTCATCAGACTCTTGTAAAGAGATTGGAGAATTTTGTTCGTCAGATGTTGTGACAATAGGAGGAGCCTCATGTGTGTCAACAATGATTGAAGATGTAGAAGGTAAGTCTTCTTGATCATGAGTCAGTTGTGCAGCAGAATTGATGGTAGAATCAGAAGATTTCTGCTCAAAATAATCTTCAAACATTGGACCGAACAAATTATCCAAATCCTCTTTTGAAGGAGTATTCATTAAGTCATCTGATGAATTTGGATTATTAAATCGTTGAAGTTCGGGTTCTAAACAATCGTGTTCAGAAGCCATTGCTGTAAGCTCATCAAACTTGACATGAATAGTCTCCATAATCCTTTTGGTGCGACGGTTATAGATTCGAAAACCTCTTGATGTTTCCGAATAACCAATAAAAACCCCAATGTCTGCTTTAGGTTTCATTTTCCCAAGATCATCATGGTCATTTGTCGGATAACACAATGAGCCAAACACATGAAAATACTCAACATTTGGCTTTCGTCCATGTAACAGCTCATATGGTGTTTTATTGTGTCGTATGTTTATGATTGACCGGTTTTGAGTAAAACATGCTGTAGCAACTGCTTCAGCCCAAAGAAATTCAGGTAACCTCGAAAAAAATAAGCATTGTGCGAGCAGCCTCAACCAGAGTACGATTATGACATTCTACTACTCCTTTTTGCTGAGGTGTGCGAACAATTGAAAATTGTTGCATAATGCCTAACTTTTCATAATAAGCTTTGAGAGTTGCATTCTTGGACATTCTTGAATTCAGTGCCATTATCAGTCTGAATCTTGCAAACTTTGGCTTTGTAATTCAATGAGCTTGAGCAATGGATTTCTTGATGATCTCTAGAAAAAAAAAAAAGGTTTTTTTTTTTGTCTTTCGAACGAAGAAAATAAACCCACGTGAATCTAGAAAAATCATCCACTATCACAAGAATATACTTCTTTCCATTGACCAAAGCTACTCTTATTGGACCGCACAAATCCATATGAAGTAATTCCAATTTGGAGTAATCACTTGGAATCAATTTAGGTGGTATGAGGAAGCTTTCTTGCTTTTTCCTCTTTTCACAGCAGAACAAAGATGATCTTTTCCCATATTTTGAACTTTGGTAAACCGTTTTCATCCAAGTCAAGTTTGGTAAGATCGTTATGGTGCCAAAATTAAAGATGTGACAGGTCTCGATGGCCATAACCATGACTTTGTTTGAATCAGTTTCTTTGTACATTAGACAAAATGGGTGAAGAAGAAGCCCATGTTGAAAATGGAGATAGTTTATAATTTGAATTCGCGTCCCCGCCTACATGGCAAATCATCTCCTTCAGATTTCGAACATAACATGTATTAGAACAAAAAGCCAACTTTCCAAATCTCCATCACAAAAATTGTCCAACACTAAATGAGATTGTGTCCAAGACCTTTAACTTAATATACATGACAAATAGTGATATTGCCATGTATATAAATCACCATAGCTTGTAATGCTACAAAAGTTGTCATTCCAAGCGAATGGTTCCACATGATCTTTTCAACGAAGTTTTCTCAATACAGGAAGGATCACCGTCATTTTCTTTGAACTACAACTGTCAACAACCCATAGTACGATTATAGATCCCTGAAATCAAAAGGAAGAAACCCTACACATGTACTAACTGGGCAATTAGACTATCATTCTTAACTGAAGCCTCAGTGGTTTCGTATTCGAAGGATTAGTATGAGCATGTGGCTTTGTGTTAACAGGTGTCCACATAACATTTGGTTGTGATTCAAACCATTTTTGCCATAATTTATTTATTTTGCGGGCCCAGTATCTTTGGTTTAGCATGAATGGGCTTAATGGTTTATCACGCATGTTTCTTTTCTTTTTCTTAAACGCACTAGAAACCTTATCTCTAGCTTTTGATGCACTTGCTTCATCAATCTTAGATTTGGAAGCTACAGAAGTAGTATTCTTAATAGTCTTAGAATTGTGTAGCTTTCTCTAGAAAAACCTAGTATTAGGAGCTATATAAGTTTGTTTTCAGAAAGATTTTGTTTCCTTGATATTAAACAGAGAAGGTTCTTACGTGCATTTCGATCGCACATTCTGTTTTGCTTTAGTATCTCATTTATCATGAACATGGAATAAGCTCATTTTTGCTACAATGAAACACATAAACAAAGTTTTCGCTTTTGAAGCGTTTGCAATGAGCACATCAATTTCATTTCTCCTTGTTTGACATAACTTTGCAAATGGTTTTATCAGTTGCTTATCTTTTCCTAACATAAATTTTCTTTCTTTGCTTCATTCTTAGAGACATCTAAGACACTGGTCTTGAACATGTTGGTTCTTTACTCTTTGGTCTTTTAACGCTGGGTGTAGCATTCATTCCTGTAGAATGTTAACACCATTTCTTAGTCTTGTTTGGTTATGAATTGATTGTTGTGTGTCAACTTGTACATTCCTGGGCTTTTTGACATTTATTGTTTTGGATGCTGGACCTTGGTTGTTTGTTATGGGAAGTCTGCTAAAGTGACTGATTTTGACTCTACATGGTTTTCTTTTGTTTTTAAAAACAACGTCTGCTTTTGAAAAGCATTTTTTTTAAGGGGTGTTTGCTGTGACACAATAGAAAAGACTGTGAACCATGTGTCTTGTCAAACTTAAGTATTACAGAAGTACCTTTTTACCATTTTTCCATTCTAGCTTTCAACTCAGGATATGGTAACTATAAGTTCATATTTTCAGCTCGAATGAGCACATTATGCATAAGTTTTCTCAGAGACTTGAGGAATTAACCTCCATCATTTCCTTTTGAAGTGTGACGTCAGTGTCTTTGTGATTTGTAATCGAAAAAAGCTTTTTTTATTCAAATTTGGGCATTATCTCGTTACTTTTATCAACAAGATAGTTACACTTTAAAATCCAAGGACACGTTCTCATCTCAAGTTTCTGTATTCTAGAAAATCCAAGAGAAATCAAGATGGTTTTGAGGTTTGTGGTACTTCGAAGGAATCCATTTTGGTTTTTCTTTTTCATGTTGGCAATTTTTAACTCAAATCAACACTTTGTTGTTTTTCACAGCTTTGAACTAATCTTTCTCAAGAATTTTATTCTTGCTATACAAACCTACGTGATTTCTCTATAGATTTCTTTTTGACTTGTTCAAGTGCATCATGGTAGGGTCTTATCAAAATCACTTTCATGGTTTACAACACACATAGTCAATATATTGTTTGAGTGCTGCTTCCAAAGTGATCTTTCACAAATTCCATTTTGCCTTCATCAGCATTCATGTAAGAAATTCTTTTATGTATTATTGTTATCCTTGGTTATGTTTTTCAATGTTCCCGATTCCTTTACTTATACATCTCAATCTGACTGGTCAAGGTCATATTTTGTTGTTGGACCTTTTGAGCAAATCTTTGTTGTTTGCAGCTTCATCATATGCATTCCTAGCAAGTGTTTCTAATGCACACAGATCATAAACATGTGTATCTTTTTCAACACTGCCACTATTAACATTTCCTTTGACAGAATCAAATTGAATATTGCTATTAATTTGATCATCATCAATGGTACTGTTAATAATTTTAGTATGAGTTGGATACATTTGTTCATCATTCTCATTGATGGATGAAGATTGTACCTCACTTACAAATGCAGACTCATAGCTTGGCTCATCATCAGAATTTTGATCAGCTGGTTGAATTCTGGCCATTAAGCATATGTTTGCACTAAGTTCTTCAATTTCTTCCATCCTTGAAGCATCAGCAAAGAGAAAATCATTCTGCTCATCGGTAAGAATTACACCGGCTTCATCCTGTTTTGCCAACAACATTTGCTCCATGAAATACTTCGAATCACGAACCCTTGGCTTGGGACAATTCCTAGCATAATGTCCTTTTCCACCGCAGTTATAGCATTGACCCGTTGAAGTATTGCCTGGAGTCGGAGTTCGAACAATCCTTTGAACATTTGCAGTCTCATTTGTAGCATTCATTCCCTCAACAACTTCTTCTTGAACATAAGCTCGTCTATTATTTCTTCCAACATTACCAGAATTTCTGCTTTGAATATTCACCCTGTCACCTTGAACGACTGCTTGATTTCTGGTATTAGACGAAGCACGAAGACGATTGTTTGTTGGATTAGAGAAATTTTGAGTAATGGCTTTGGCAAGTAACAACATAGCAGATGCTAGGGGATCTTCAGAATGGTTGTGAACATCATCCTGCTCATACTCTTCATCATAATCAACTACAGATGAAGGATGTGTCACATAATAAGAAGAGGTGTTTCTGGAAGATGAACCCGTGTGTGCTACTAGAGCCAAAGGATCATGAGACTTTTCTAACTTCTTTGCCCTTGAAGCATTAACCAATTTCTCAAATTGCGAAAGATAATCAAAAAGATCATCGAACGAATCAACTGTCAATCGCTTAGCCAAACGAACTTGAGTCACATATTTCAACCATTCCGGTTGCAAACTATTCAGAAACTTTGTGTTAACTGAAACAGTTGGAAACTTCATGTTGTTTCGTTCCAAATCATTCATTAACTGAGCAAAACGATTGTAGACTGAAACTAGTGACTCTCCTGGTTCAGCAACAAATTGATCAAATTCATTTGTAAACCGCGTTTCTCTGTCAACTTAGTTTTGTATAGTTCCCCTCATCAAACGTTCAACACGATCCCACATTTCCTTGGCCGTCTTACAAGAATCCACAGAATTGTAAATCTCATTAGGAATAGAAAGAAGAATCATATTTATGAGTTCCATCTCCGCATCATAGTACAATAAGTCATCTCCTTGAAGATCCTCTATTTCTTGCAACCTTGGTATTATAGAACCTGTAGGTGTGATGTTCCTAAACACATAAGGGCCATCTTCTAGTGCTTTGATAAACCACTTCCGGTTTTCCCTCTTGCGATTAAGAAATCGTTTGAATCTACTCGCCCAAGGTATGTAACTACCCCTTTCAAGAATGGGTGGCCTATTCTTAGAACCGGCATCAGCAAGGGATTGTTGGTATGTTTTGGATGTCGACATTTCTTAAGATTCAAAGATTGGATCTTTTTTAGACGAATATGAGTGAGATTTGTGAGAAAATATCCAAACTCGGTAACAGTAATCTGAAAACGAATACCCTTCTCGAACAGTACACTATCAAACTCGGAAAACTTCAAATGATAAACTCGGTAAACTGCAAACTACTCAAATTCGGTAACACTATTCACTATAAACTCGGTAACCCTAAATTGTTAAAATCCAACAGTTATGAATTATTAATAACCACAAATTCGATGAAACCAAATTTTATGATGACTAGATAATCCAAGTGTTCTAAAAGCTCAAATTTGATGAAACCGAATTTGATTGCCGAGTTTAGTAAATCTTGAAAAACTGATATTTAACACTTCAAAACATGATTAAACCGTGAAATGTAAGTGTAAAATGACTTGTAAAGCTTATTACCGAGTTTTTACTTAGTAAAATTCCCTATATCACAAATTCGATAGAACTGAATTTCTGAACTTAACAAACTCGATAAAACCGAGTTTAATACCAAATTCCTAATAAACGATTTTTGATAGAACCAAAAGATCGAATATATCTATTACACTGATATTTCGTACTGAAATTGCTAAATTTACAAGAAAAAGTCTTCCGAAACTCAAAACCACTCTACCGAGAATGCAAAGCTTCAACCGAAAATGAAAACCACACTTCCGAGAATGATATGAACACTTCCGAGAGCACAATAACGTCCAAAAACTCAAAATCACAGCCAAAATCAATCTCGAAACCTCAATAGCACCAACCGAATTCGGAAACCATAACTTCTTGAATCTCAGTCGAACAAAATCAAGCACAAATCAAGAACTCTACTTCTCTATTGGCGATTGATACCACTTGATAGGTCACATGAATCTTGAATCAATCATATCAACATGTAAGATTAGAGAGAATGAGGGCAAGTAAAGGGAAAATTCAAATCTTATTAAGGAGGGAAAATGAGAGTTAGTTACAAGAGCATCACCCTCTAATGAAGATTAGAGGGCTATTTATAGGCAATGGGAGGGAGGCTTCCCTTCCTTATTTTCCTAACTTGTCAATACTAGTCCATAGACTTTGGTTATTATGCTATTTCTTACTT
Organism: Tanacetum coccineum; assembly: GCA_026074375.1. NCBI lineage: Eukaryota > Viridiplantae > Streptophyta > Magnoliopsida > Asterales > Asteraceae > Tanacetum > Tanacetum coccineum. The sequence goes on along the minus strand of BQNB010086700.1, from coordinate 11,810 downwards.
AAAGCATAATAAACCTTATTACAAGCTATATTAAACTAAACAAAATAAAGTCTAATAACAAAATATAATAAAACCACATAATCGACACTTTTCATAAACCTAACATAGTGAAATCATCAAACATTTGCTCTTGAAGTTGGTATATATCTTGTTTATCTTTTGAATAAGATCTTTACTGAATTCATGATGAATGTTATGTGTTTTGTTACTTGTTTGATTATGGAGTAGTCGCTTATTGTTTGTTTGGGCATAATGTGATCTTAGATATGATGTGTTTGGATACTTGTTTATTAAATTGCTAAAACATATTTTATACAAGAATATAAGCCGAAAGGGTTCTTTTATATTTGTGTTTTATCATTTCAAAATATATATAGGTTATAATAACTTATAAAGGTCGCAAGTGTAACATCCGGCAATTTTCGGAACTTTAGATGACTACTTTAACCTTTAACTTTTCAGGTCCGATTTGACTTTTTGACTTCTGGTCTTTTATTGTCACATAAAAGCGATTACCGCGTAACCAATAATTTTTCTGAACATATTTAAAAGAGATATATGTTATTCCTAAGTTGATTTATCAAAAACGAGCAACTAAATCACATTTTCACGATTCGGACTTTAAAGCAATTTGATGTAAAACGACATTCCTGACAACTTTTCAGTTTCGACCGAGACCCGAAAACAGTCAGAAAGTGACTGAAATGCCCTCGCAAGATTATAGAAACAAGAAAATAATTAAATTATATTTAATTAACACTTTTTATTAAATAAAAATATTTAATAAATTAGTCATCATTTTATTTAGTGACGTTTTTTTTGAAGACGCAAATATTCGAGTAAAAGATCTATTTTTGTTTTTACTTTCGGACAAGACATAACCGGGTTTCCAAATAAATAACAAATATTTTTATAAATATTATAAAAATATTTATGAAATACTATCAAATAAATACTCATTTTTGTTGGAAAAATTATTTAAACTCCCCACTTGGTGTTTGCACCAAAAATCACGAACCTAAGGCTATAGCCAAAATAGATGGAATAAACCGAAAATCACAAAACAAACCCTAAACTCGTTTCTTTCAGTTGTCACGATTGAGAACCTATTAAACCAAACCAATGAACTTGTTGGAACAGATATGGGATCAAGTCACACTCGAAAACCCTTAGAAAGGTTTACCGAAAATGATACAGCAAGAATGAGGAGAACCGAAAATCAAATAAACCCTAATATGGGCTTGTATGATCGAAAGATTAAAAGAGAGGTGTGGAGAGATTGTTTCTTGTGTTTCTTAGGTATGTATTTGTCGTCTAATGAGCTAGGGGTTGAGGGTTTTTATAACCTCCAATCCCTAGTTAAGATAAACTAGGAAACAAACTCCTTACCTTATCACAACACTCTTTTCCTTCTTATCTCCATCAGGCACCGAATGTAGACACTCTCTAGAACCTTCATTATGGCCCGGTTTGTCCTTAAGGCTACCATAAGGTTCGTACCTTATCGGTTTTAGTCCCCTTGGTTTACTTTAGAACTATACGTGAAGTATTAAACGTACTTTAAGTGTTTAACGTGTGTGCCCTCAATAGGCTCACACATTTCTAGTTGTATATGGCTAATCCAACTACCATAATCCAAAAACACTATCTAAAGGGCATGATGAATGGTATTGGAGTTCTGGTTATCGAGGATTTCAGTTATGTCCGTTCTTCTAATTTTTCCATGTACGTGAATCTATTTATAGTTTTTAGTATTTCTTGTTTCATCATATCATTAATGAAAGTATTAGAACAACTTAATGAATTGGTTGACGAGAATAGCATATTTCTTCGTGAACATGTTTGTTTATTCTCAAAGAGCCTGCTTATGATGGCGTAAAGACTACGATAGCAATAAGACTTTTTATACAGTTGGTGCACTTCTTATAAACAAGCTACAATTTACAAACTCACATAGGCTCAAAGAACTTGCTACGATGGCGAGAAGACTTTTTTTACAGTTGATGCACTTCCTAGTAACAAGCTACAATTCAGTGTTGTTCATCAAGTTCACGAAACATATGATAGTGAGTTGGTTGGTTAAGAGTTTGTTTTTGATGTTGAGAAAAGTTCATTCACTGTTGGTGCTCTACCACGAAATAAAATAGAGTTCACTGTCGTCCTTGAGGATGTTACCTTGAACGAGTATCGTACACAAAGTGGCGATTCCATCCTATACATATACTGTTCTATTTGTGTTGGATGTACTCCTTGCACGTGCAAAACGAACTTAACAAAGATATTACTTAAATTGGTTGAACCTCATTGTGCTTTGTTTTAGGTTAGCCTCATTATTTCTGTTTTCATGTTATAACTACTTTTATAGTTAATAGAAAAGGTGTAGGATGAAAGGTGCTTGGTGTTGGTGCTCTGCCACAAATCAAACTCGAGTTCATTGTCGTCTTGGAGGACGTTACCTCAAACATGCACGGTTACCTTTTGGGTTCTGTATTCAGTCATGAGGATATTTGATCTTTAACAAGTTTAAATTTTTCAGAAACAATGAAAATGCGAACCTTGAAAATGTAGGCATTTTATGGGGATGCGTCACCATTATCAATCAGAAACCTTCAAAGTCAACTTAAGTTTTGCTGCCGAGATTTCCATAGTTTGTTGATCATTTGAACGTGGAAATGTGCCAGTTGAAGACTTTGAAAATGGAATTTAATTCTGCTAAAAATAACCCAATACAAGCGATTTCCCAAGCTTTAATTTAAGAGACCAAGATCTGAAAGGAATTAAGAAGCGTTGGGGTGCTCGATTAAATCTTAAGCTTCGTGTTAAACATCAATATTAATGTAGGGGTGAATTGGGTCGTTTTGAACATGTGTTTCAATTTTGGTCATGTAGTTATCAATGCACGAGCACAGTTTGCGTATATTTGATTTTTGCAACTTTAATATATGTATTTGGGATGGCAACGACGTGAATTGAAACGCTATGTCTACTTTTTTTTCTTGCTTTAGTTTTAATCAAGATTAATGTGTGCATTTATGGCAGAGATTAAGATCTAGAGCGAAGAATGTACCAAAGATATGACGTTTAGTGGTACAGAATTAGACCATGAACTGTGCATCTTTTTTGGCTGAACGAACGCTGAACATCACAACACAACAATGTTCCTCATTGGTCAAGCGTACCAGTCGAAGGCTTTCAAGTTGCTGATTATTTAAATATTTTATAGCAAACCTAAATATTTATGTTCATTGTCAAGTACAAAGGAGTTGCATAAATGAATTTGTATAATTCTAGATGCATACAAGTTTCATAAAGAAGAAACTGCTATTTTTTTTAACGGCGGCAATATTATTAAGAAACTAGCAAGACGCTAGAAATTACAAAAGGGATTTAAGTCAATCATTCAAATTACAAGACAATCTACCTCTATGCTTAAACCAAGAAAAAGAAAACAAACGAATATAATCGAAAATGTCACTTTTCCTCAAGGAGTGAGAGTTGAAAGTGACACTATTACGATACCGCCAAATGAACAATAGAGATGTCGCGATGATAACATATAGACAGTTCTTTTTTGCTTGAGAGGCGGCCCACGAAGATAACCAATCCGTCCAATGATCGTTTGAATCAAAAAGAGGGAAGCTATCATTGCACCACCTCCTAATGATCTTCCAAACCTCCTTAGCAATAGAGCATTCGAAGAAAATGGGATGATTAGAGTCCACATTGCCATTACAAGAAGGGCAAGAAATCACCGGAAATTCAATGCCTCTATAAGAAAGATTAAGACGATGCAGAAGCCTATATAATTTCAAACGCCACATGAAGATATTAACTTTGCGAGGAAGAGATTTATCCCATAACTTCTTAGTGTCCAAATAAGGCAACGTGTGAACATCGATAATGCGACGCAAAGAACCAACAGTGAACATCTCATCCTGTGCTATAGACCAAATGCATTTATCCATGCCTTCTCTAACCTCGATGTGACTAATCTCCGCTAACAAGTGATTGAGATAAGTAGAGTTTCGAGTTCCAAGATCATTGCGAGACCAGCTCCACTTCCATTGGCCATTTGATATGCGATCTATGACAAGACAATCCTTATCACGCTTCAAGCGAAAAAGCCTATTAAAACGAATATGAAGAGGGATAGTGCCAAGCCAAGTATCTGTCCATAATCTAATAAGCGAACCACAGCCTATGGAGTCCATGGGGAGAATGGAACTAGAATGAAGGTAGTTAGAAGTCCCAACAATCCTAGACCATATACCGTTGAACTTGCACCCATTATGATCGAAACCACCTACGCTGCCATGAAAAGCACAAATAACCTTAACACATAAGGAATCACGATTAGAAAAAAAGCGCCATGATAGATTCTAAATAGATTGTAGGTAAAACGATACTTGAATTAAGTAGGATAAGTCCCGATTCGAGAGGGGTTGAATCTCCCGTTACAGAACTTAGTCTTGAATTAAGAAAAAACTGAATTACAAAAAAAAGACAGAATACATAAAAACAAAGTGCAAAAGCCTCTAAAACTATTATTGCTGAACATTTAAGCTAATTGATCCTAAAAAAATAGCATGACAACTACTTGTCCACTACTTAGTTTTTTAATAGCCAGAGAATTGGGTACATAAGTAGTTGCAACCACAGATGACTTAAACAAAACAGGTCCTTTTTATCAAAAGCAAGCTTATTTGAACCATCCGGTTTCTTTCTTTGCCTTTTTCTTCTTCGTGGTTCTCTTTTCTTCCTTCCTTCATGAGTAGAACCTTTATGGAATTTAATTCATTACTATAACTTCCCGCCCATACCCCTCCTCCCCCCTCTAGCCCCTCCCTCCCCAACATTTCCCACTACCCGTAAAAAAAACGCCTTGTCCTCAGCTAAAATCCTGACACTACACTACTACATGGGTGGTTCAAAAGATCAAACTAGTTTTCCCACGTAGCTTCTTAGTAGGACAATAAAGGAGACAAACCTTATAAAATTTAATGAGCCTACAACACAAAAAACACATCCGAAAATCATATGAAACACAAAAAACAAAACCAAAAAACATCTAAGGGATCTCTAAAACTAAATTATGACCATCTAATCAATTATACCTCAGCTTTTTCAAAGTACCTAGAAGGCGAAGTGTTAATCGCCAATCCAACCGTCGCAACTTACTTAATGTGAATTTGCAACCAATCACCACCCACCCCATCACACCCTCCAACTCAAAAACCTCCCCAACCTCATGAAAAGAACCCCTCCCCGAAACTGAAAAACCCACCAACACCCTCTCCCAATATCCATTAGAACATAACAACTGCTAATACAGTGAAAAGACCAGCTTCAATTACCTAGCGATGAGCTAGCATAGAACTTGGTTGCAAATCAACCTCCCAATCCTTAGTAATGGGTAAAGGAGGGGCTAGAGTGGACGGGAATGAGTTGTGAGCTGGTTTAAGCATAGAAACGTGGAACACCGGATGAATGCAAGCATTGGGAGGAAGTTCCAACTTGTAAGCGACCGGGCCCACCTTACGAATAATACGATATGGGCCATAGAATCTGGGAGAGAGTTTTTCATAGCGGCTCTTAGCAAAAGTCTTTTGACGGTATGGCTGAATTTTCACAAAAACATAATCTCCTTCTTGAAATGACAGCTCGCGACGCTTTGTGTTAGCTTGGTTTCGCATCCGATCTTGGGCCTTGACTAAATTACCGCGAAGAAGTTTGAGCATATCGTCCCTCTCAATGAGTTGGTGCTCCAAATCCGCATTTTTTGTTTCTCCAGCAACATAAGGAGGGAGTGGTGGTGGATCCCTGCCATAAACAACAGAAAAAGGGGTTGTACCTGTCGACGTATGAAATCCCGTGTTGTAAGAATATTCAGCCCATGGTAGATAAGAAGACCACTTGGTCGGTTGTTCATGAGCGAAGCAACGCAAATATGCCTCGAGGCATCGGTTGAGCACTTCTGTCTGGCCGTCCGTTTGAGGGTGGTAACTTGTGCTCATTTGCAGTTTTGTTTGACATAAACGAAACAACTCCTGCCAAAAGTTGCTAAGAAAAATGACATCCCGGTCAGAAATGATTGAACGGGGAAACCCATGAAGACGAACAATCTCCTTGCAAAATACTGATGCGACTCCCTTAGCCGTAAATGGGTGAGATAAGCAAAGAAAATAAGCGTATTTGCTTAACCGATCAACCACAACCAGAATGGTATCGACCCGATTAGATATAGGTAAACCCACGATAAAATCCATAGAAATGTCTTCCCAAATACGTGTAGGAATAGGTAAGGGTTGGAGCAAACCTGCGGGGGATAAAGTTTCATACTTTTGTTGTTGACAGGTCAAACATTGTTGAACAAAGTCTTTAGAAAACCACCATGACCACCAACTGGGGTCGCATGAGCCTCATGTAATAATTTGTGCCTGAGATCCGGGACATCAGGAATTACCATGCGTTGTTTGTAAAAGAGGAGCTGACGGGCGAAAGAAAAATCAGGTTCGGAAGTTGGGTCGGTGAGCAGTTGGTTGATTATGTTGCTGGTGTAGGGATCAACATGTAAGCCGGCTTTGATATCAACCACTTCAGAACAGTATGGTACTGATAAGGTAAATAAGTCGCCCGAATGGGGTCGACGGGACAAAGCATTAGCACCTTTGTTTTCCTTTCCAGCCCGGTGGGTAACAGAGAAGTCATACGGCATGAGTTTGAGTAAGAGTCGTTGTTGCTCGGTGGTTGTAATGCGTTGTTCCAGCAAAAACTTCAAAGTATAATGATCTGTGCGAATGAAGAAGTGGCGACCTAACAAATAATGGCTCCATTTTTGAACAGCCAACACCAGTGCGAGTAATTCACGATCATAAGCAGATTTAAAATGGTTGTTAGGTGAAAATCCCTTACTAAAATATGCTATAGGATGATCTTCTTGCGAAAGTATAGCCCCCACCCCTTCTGAGGAGGCGTTACATTCCACCGTAAAATCTTTCGAGAAATCAGGTAAACGTAGAACCGGAGTAGACATTAAAGCTTGTTTCAATTTGTGAAAGGCTATCAAGGCCTCCGTGGACCAAACTAAACCGTCTTTCTTAGTGAGGGCTGTGAGGGAACGGGCTATCATCCCATAATTACGAACGAAACGTCTATAGTACCCCGTAAGCCCCAAAAAACCATGAACTTCCTTCACAGAAGTTGGAACAGGCCATGATTGGATTGATGAGATTTTTTCTTGTTCCACATGTACTCCTACAACAGTAATAACATGACCCAAAAACACAACTTGGGTTTGACCAAAGCAACATTTGGACAGCTTAAGAAAAAATCGATGATCATGGAGCAATGCAAGGGCCTGCTCTAAATGATTCATGTGTTGTTCCATATCATAACTGTAAACTAATATATCATCAAAAAAAACCAATATAAATCGCCTCAAATACGGTCGAAATAAATCATTCATTACCGACTGAAATGTCGAGGGAGCATTGGTCAGCCCGAATGGCATAACTTTGAATTCATAGTGACCCGAATGCGTTCGAAATGATGTCTTTACCACGTCTGATGGGTTTACCCTGATTTGGAAATACCCGGATCGCAAATGAAGTTTGGAAAAAACTGTTGCGCCATATAACTCGTCCAAAAGTTCATCAATATTGGGTATCAGGTACTTGTCGGCGACTGTAATTTTGTTTAAGGCACAGTAGTCCACACACATTCGCCACGTGTTGTCTTTCTTCATGACTAACAAAACTGGGCTTGAAAATGGGCTAGTACTAGGTTGTATGAACCCGGCTGTTAAGAGTTCATCAACTTGCTTTTCAATTTCAGTTTTTTGGGAATGAGGGTAACGGTATGGTCGGATATTAGGTGGGGTGGAATTAGGTAACAAGGGAATAAAGTGGGAAGTAGAACGGAAAGGAGGAAGGGTGGTAGGTTAATGAAATATCCCTTGATATTTATCGATTAATGGTTGTAAGTGATTAGGTATGACAGGTGTGGTATTGATGTCGATGGCTAAATGCTGAAAAGAAGCAGATTTTTTAAGACCAGAAGATATACCTTGTAACTTGTATTGCTTGCCATTGAGTAAAACTCATGAACATCTTGTTCCAGTTTGCTTGAACGGTATTGAGAGTAGCTAGCCATTGAATACCTAGAACAAGATCTGCCCCCAATTGAGAATGGATAAAAATCTTGAACAATCTTTAGGTCGGGTAATTGCACAGAAACATCCTTGCATAGTTGATTGCACCTGATGATATCTCCATTCCCGATTTGTACACCGAAAGGGGTAATAAACTCGGTGACCATCTTCAATTCACGAACCAACGAATCTGAGATAAAATTATGAGTAGAACCGCCATCCACCAAGATCAGTACTTCAGTTGTTCCTATAGTACCTCAAAGTTTCATTGTAGTTACGTTGGCTTTGCCAAATATAGCATGCAGGCTTATTTCGGCAAAGTCCTCTTGATCATCTAACTCCTCGCATTGACGGTGGGATTAATTGGTGTTTCTTGTTCTTCAGAAGCTTCTAACAATTTGAATGTACATGTCTTACAACGATGACCTGGGCCATACTTCTCTCCACATCGAAAACACTCCCCTTTCAGGAACCGATTTTGTTTTTCAGAAATTCGTAGGGGGTTCGTTGGGTTATAGAATTATGGGTGTTAGGGTGAACAGTACTTTTATTGGTGTCGGCTGTAAGAGGTTTTAGGCTGGGGCTCCATGCGACCCCTTTATTGGACTTAGAAACACCCACTTTTGATTCGTACTCTAAAGCTAGGCTTGCTGCGTTGTACACAATTCGTGGTTTCTGGATGCGCACGTCGGTTTTTAATTCTTATTTGAGACCGTTCAGAAAAACTCCCAACAAGCAATTTTATGGACAATTAGAAACCCTAGCAGATTGCCTAGCAAACTCCTGCCTATATTCCTGGACAGATCTCGTTTGTTTGATGCTACAAAGATATTCATCCGGATTCTGGAACTCGGTTGGACCAAAATTTTTCTGGAACGCAAGAACTAATTCCTCCCACAGGGTGATCGTTTGATCCGCTGAAAGCCATGAAAAAAGGTCTAGAGCATCACCTTCCAAGTGCATAGAGTGACATCAACCTTCTCTGCATCTCGAATTTGGTAATAACGGAAATACTTTTCTGCTTTTAAGATCCAACCACGTGGGTCTCCTCCGACATAAGCCAGAAAATCAATTTTTGTAAAGGGCCTGTGATGTTGATGTTGTGACCTCTAGGAACTCTCTCCATGGTTGTCATTGTATGATTTTCCCCGTATCTCGACATGACTTTTAAGGGCTGCAACATCTTCCTTGAGTGTTTCCATGGACTCCAACCGAGCAGCAATCGCTGCCAATTGAGCCGCAATTGGGTCGGGATCGGTTTGATTCTTGGAGCTTCGGGTAGCAGGCGCATTCGAATTCCCAGCAATTGAACCAAATGATAGATTCTAAATAGATTGTAAGTAAAACGATACTTGAATTAAGTAGGATAAGTCCCGATTCGAGAGGGGCTGAATCTCCTGTTACAGAACTTAGTCTGGAATTAAGAAAAACTGAAATACATAAAAACAAAGTGCAAAGCCTTTAAAACTAGTTTGCTAAACAGTTAAGTAACTGATCCTAAAAAATAGCTTGACAACTGCTTGTCCACTACTTATGTTTTCTAGCCAGAGAATGGGTCAAATAAGTAGTTCAAGAGTGACTTAAACTGATCCTTTTCAGCTGCTGATTTGACCCGGTTCTTCCTTCGTGAGTAGACCTTTAGTGGAATTGTATCACAAAATTTTAACTTTAACTTGTTCTAAACGTTGTGAAATTCGCCCCAGCCGCCCACGCCCCGCAAGCATTATGTTTTAAAACTTTAACTTGTTCTAAACGTAACTAAGGTATAGAAGATATTCACAAATAAATCAACCACAAAGACTATATAATAAAAACCTAACACAAATAATTTTTTTAACTTAAAACAAGAATATATTAGACTTAAAATTAACCTGAAAGATGTTGAACTTTGTTTTACTTCCAATCGACGAAAGTAATAACTAGAGCTTGGGTATATATATCCTTCCCCCAGTTTTATTAAGGGCCCTTTTTATTATAACTTCTATAGTTAGAAAGAAAAAAAGTTTCTTTTATTACTTTTAGAAAAAAAAATTATTTTATATTTTTAGTTTTTTATTTAAAAAAAAAAGAATATTAGTCTCTCCATTTATTTTTTAGGGTTTTGCCAAAATCACTTTTTTTTTGAAAAGCAGTATTATATATATAATAGAGAGCAAGATGCTAGGAAATACAAATACACACTCTAAGCTAATCAAACACGATACAAAACACATCAGGTTACTTCACCCTACGCGTGCAAAGGAAGCGACCATAAGAATCAAACACCGAACAAGAACCGACTTAAATCACGAGCCTTTGCACCAATCCACCTAGCAAATACCAAGTTTCTTAAATGTGTATGAAATCCAAAAGAAAGAAATCAACTGAATTTCAAAAAATATATCAGCGACCACCATCTCTTTAGACTTAAAAATCTTGCTATTGCGCGCTTTCCATATCAGATACAAAGAACTCCGAATGACGGCTTGCCACACGCTCTCAAGTTTCGATGAAACTAAACCATGAGAGGATAAAATATCTGATAACGATGAGCCATTAAAGCAACCAATACCCCACCACAAAAAAAAACTTTGACCAAACAGCAGAAACAAGAGGACATCGAACCATAATGTGGTCAATTGTTTCAACGGCATTCTCGCAACATGGGCATAACGTGGAGTCTAAATCTATCCCAATATGATCCAGAATAGACCTTACCGGGATCCGCCCACATTTTAACTTCCATATAAATACATTAACTTTCCTAGGCACGAACTTACACCAAGACGTTTCTTCAACATAAGTGACCGCCCGAAGGATTTTCTCATCAATTAGCTTTCTGATATGTTTAACCGAGAACACTCCATCAGATGCAAGAAACCAGCGCGAAGAGTCCACATACCCCAAAACTGGGGCTAAATCTCTTAGTGTCTTTAAACTTCTCCACAATTATTCCCCAGCTACCCACCTTATTCATATTAACCCCAATAGGAAGCCCAAGATACATGAAAGGTAATTTTTTGGGACAACATTATAACATATGAGCCATTTCCTTTACTTCAACTTCAGAAACGCCCACACCATAAAGCTTACTCTTACTTAAATTGATCCTAAGACCTGATGCTTTTTCAAAACACTTTAGCAACCACATCAAATTCCTTCCATTATTCCTGCTCCAGTCACAAAAAAATATTGTGTCGTCTGCATACTCTAGATGTGAAACCACCACTCGATCTCTTTCGACTGTAATCCCCTTGAGCACGTCGTTATTAATTGCTTCATTAACTACAACATTAATTCCTTCTGCATCAATTAAAAATAAGAATGGTGATAAGGGATCTCCTTGTCTAATACCTCTTGACATCTTGAAGCCTTAAGACTCCCCACATTTAGACCCCCCAACTGAAATTTTGATATAACTTTATCCCATTTTATCCAAGCCATTTTGCGAGTGTCCTTTCCCCCACCCCAAAAGAAATTTTTCCTCACCCTCTTGAGAGAATTAATCACAATAGTCGGAGCACGGAACAAGGAAAAATAGTACAACGAAAGGCTACCAAGAACGGACTGGACCAACGTAAGGTGTCCCCCAAAAGAAATCGATTTAGCTTTCCATTCTGATAGTGTGTCTTTAAACTTCTCCACAATTATTCCCCAGGTACCTGCCTTATTCATATTAACC
>BQNB010086699.1:0-28117 GCA_026074375.1 Tanacetum coccineum | reverse complement strand
CTTGGCTTATTTGCTTATTTGGGCTTTTCTGTCTATTTTATTTGCTTAATTTAGGTCATGTATGCTTATTAGGTGTAGTTAAACCCCTTTGTTAGCTTATTTGTCAATACAAAGTGCTCATTAGCTTTTTAAAAAGCCCAACAGCTTAAAAGTGACTCTAGCAGTACTAACTCTTAAGTTAGTACTGCTGAGAGTTTTAAGCCAATGTCTGGCTTATTTGGCTTATTCCAATTGCTCATTTTGTCCCCTCGTGCTTATTAGGAGTAGAATAGTGCTTGTCTTAGCTTATTTGCCTTTTTAGTAGTTTAATAGTACTTAAAAAGCCATTCATTTCAGCTCTTTTTTAGACATAGCCTTTTAAGTGTTCTGCCAGCTTTTAGGAGCTTATTTGAGGTTAAAAAAATAAAGAGTTTTTGTTAAAAGTGCTTATTTACAAGTATTTAAGACTTGTGTGAAAAAAGGATAAAAGGGAAGGTGGAAGTCTCAAGTGAGCATGGCTCGAACCTGAGACCTCTACACCCTCAACCTTTCATACCACACACACTACTGCTGCGCCCTTGGGACTTTTTCGTTATAGTCCCAAGTGGTTAGGTATTTAAGGGCTTTTTAGCCCGTTTGCCTTATAAGCCCGTTTAGCTTATTTCTAGCTTATTGGAATAAGCTGGTTCGTCCAATTTATTTTTCATAGATTCTGTTTCACCTAAAGCTATTTTCTATAATTTTTATAGAATTTTATAAATTAGTTTAGTATTTTTTTATAATTTATTTAGATTAAAAACTTAAATAATTCATAAAAAATAAAATAATAATCAGAAAAATATAAATCTTTTTTTAAAATTTTTATTTTTTCATATAGTATCTAGGAAAAATATAAATGTTTTCGTAGGGTCATTTTTGGAAAAGTTTGTTTTTTAAAGAACGGGATTCATTCCCGTTCTCGTTTCTTCTCGTTTTTAACTCAAATCAACTCTGTTTTTAGTCTAGTTTTTTTTAAACTTCCTTTTTTGTCACTTAGGACCCATTAAAAGTTAAAAAGTCATTCTAGGATTAAAATTGAATAATTTAGGTTTTTAGCTTGCGTTTTTAAAGTTCCGTTCTCGTTTTAGGTTTAAATAACTTTTCTGTTATCATTTTTAGGTTTACCTTGATCGTTTTTGCATTTTTAATTGTAGTGATAGAAAAACCAATCATAACCTCGTTCCATTCAAACATCGATTATCAATTCGTCATTCGACTTTCAATTGCACACCTCGTTGGGACATAACGACCCGGGAAATCAAACTTCCGGATATATATTGATTCTATTTGTGAATTTTGACTTTTTGCCTTGGTCAAGGGCAATTGGTTGGGATTTGCCTAGTATATATATACTATAATTCGAATCAGAGCAGTACCTACAGTGCATTGATTACACTCTATGGAAGATCATAAAAAATGGTAATGCACCCATAGTAACAAAAACTATTGATGGTAAAGAGACTGTTATCCCTCCTACAAGTGTTGAAGAGAAGGCACAAAGAAGGGCAGAGTTGAAGGAAAGAAGCACTTTGTTGATGGCCTTACCTAATGAGCATCAAGTAAAGTTCAACTTATACAAGATGCTAAGACACTGATGCAGGCTATTGAGAACAGATTTGGAGGTAATACTGCTATAAAGAAAACTCAAAAAATCTTCTGAAGCAGCAATATGAAAAATTTGCTGCATCCAACACAGAAGTGATTTAGCAAACTTATAAAAGGCTTCAAAATCTAATTAGTCAACCGGAGATGCATGGTGAAGTTATCCCTCAAGAAGACATCAATCAGAAGTTCTTGAAAAGTTTGTCACAAGAATAGACTATGCATACTATTGTGTGGAGGAACAAACCAGAGATTGAGACATTGAGTTTGGATGACCTCTTCAACAACCTGAAGGCTTATGAATCAGAGGTCAAGGGGACATCTAGCTCAACCACAAACTCATACAATGTATCCTTTCTATCCTCTAGCAGCACTAACAATGCAACTAGAGTAGTTAATACTGCTCAGGGTGTTAATACTGCTAGCATTCAGGGTGCTGCTGATAGATCAACAACTATTGAAAATTTGAGTGATGCTGTGATTTATTCCTTTTTTGCTAGCCAACCAAGTATTCCACAACTAGATAATAAAGATCTACAACAAATCAATCCTGATGATCTTAAAGAGATGGATTTGAGGTGGAACATTGCTATGCTGACTATGAGGGCAAGAAGATTCCTAAAGAATATTGGAAGGAAGCTGGACATGGCAACAAAGAAAGAATTAGGTTTGAAAAGTCCAAGGTAGAGTGTTTCAACTGCCACAAGAGAGGACACTTTGCAAGGGAGTGCAGGGCACATAGGAATCAAGACAGCAGAAACAGGGAGCCTACCAGAAGGACTGTGCTAGTTGAGGAAACTACTTCAAATTCCTTAGTGTCTTAGTGTGATGGCTTTGGCTATGATTAGAGTGACTAAGTAGAAAAAGGTCCAACTTATTCTTCAACAAGTTCATCTTCTTCTACAAACTCTGAGGTATCTAATGACTCAAATTGTTGTTCATCTTGTTTAGAATGTGTAAAAGATTTAGAAGAACAAAATGAACAATTAGTTAAAGACTTAAGAATAGCTAAGATAAGTGTTGTCTCTTATAAAACTGGTTTAGAATCGGTAGAAGCTAGACTGTTAGTCTTTAAGAAAAATGAGTCTTTGTATGAGGAAGATTTAAAACTCTTAAAACGTGAAATCTATTTAAGAGATTTAGATATTACAAAGCTTAAAAGGAAGTTAGAGTTGGCTACAAAAGAAAAAGATGAGGTTCAACTTACAGTACAAAAATTTGAAAATTCATCAAAAAACCTAAGTAAACTTCTAGACAGACAGATAATGGATAAGTGTAAAACAGGATTAGGGTATAATGCTGTCCCACCCCCTATACTGGGAATTTTATGCCACCAAAATCTGATTTAGTTTATCCTAGTCTAGATGATTTTGTTGATGTGAATGAGTCTGCTAGTGAGTCTGTAATTGAAAAGCCTACCGTTGAGACTAATAAACTTAAGACTTCTAGGAAAGAAAATGGAGACCTAATTATTGAGGATTGGGTATTTAAGGGTGATGAAGAAAATGTGCCTAAGGTTAAAACAGTTGAGATGTTTAATAAACCTAGTTTTGCTAAGATAAACTCTGTTAGGGAGTGATTTTGAGATGTTCAACAAAGCTTGTCATGTGTGTGGTAGTTTTGATCATTTGAAGAATGATTGCAATAACTGGTATAATAATGGAAGATTTGAAAAACCAGTTTGGACCAATGTTTAAAGGGTGAACAAATAGAATTTCTCTAAATTAACTCACCCCAGTCCAAAAAAGAACATGGTTCCAAGAACAGTCTTAACTAGGCCTGGCCCAATTTCAGTTAATGCTGTTAGAGCAGTTAATACTGTTCAATCAAGAACATCAGTGAATAATGCAGGACCCATAAAAATGTTATTAATAATGCATATTCAACTACTAGAAGGCCTTTTAATAAAATAACAGCAGCTAATAACAGTAATTTCACTAAAAAGGTTAATACTGTTAAGGGAACAAGTGTTAATACTGCTAGCCCAAAAGCAGTTCTTAGTGCTGTTAAGGAAAACAAGGGAAAAGCTGTTAAGGCCTCAACATGTTAGGTTTGGAGACCAAAGCACAAAGTTTAGACCATGTCTCCAGAAACAATGGTGCATCAATGTCCTTTAAAAGATTTGACTATATTGATGCACAAGGCAGATCCAAGTCAGTAATGGCTTGGGTCCCTAAAAGAAACTAATTTTCCTACCATTATGTGCAGGGCAATCCACATCAAGATTTGAAGAATAAAGGAGTGATTGACAGTGGATGCTCTAGGCACATGACAGGAAACAGATCCTATCTTACAGATTATGAAGAAATTGATGGAGGATTTGTTGCCTTTGGAGGTAATTCCAAAGGAGGGAAAATTACTGGGAAAGGTAAAATAAGAACTAGTAAATTGGATTTTGAAGATGTGTATTTTGTAAAGGAACTAAAGTTTAACCTCTTCAGTGTCTCACAAATGTGTGACAAGAAGAATAGTGTTCTTTTTACTGATACTGAATGTGTTGTTCTGTCTCCAGACTTTAAGTTAACTGATGAAAGTCATGTTTTACTTAAAGTTCCTAGAAAGGATAACATGTACAGTGTTGACTTAAAGAATGTTGTTCCTCAAGGAGGTCTCACTTGTCTCTTTGCAAAAGCCACACCAGATGAATCTAATCTTTGGCATAGGAGGCTTGGACATGTAAATTTCAAAACAATGAATAAACTGGTAAGGGGAAACCTTGTAAGAGGTTTACCTTCAAAACTTTTTGAAATTAATCAAACTTGTGTTGCTTGTCAAAGGGAAAGCAACATAGAGCTTCTTGTAAGACCAAAAACAGTCAGTTCAATCAGCCAACCATTACAAATGTTACACATGGATTTGTTTGGCCTAACATTTGTAAAGAGTTTAATGAAGAAGATGTATTACCTAGTTGTCACAGATGATTTTAGTAGGTTTAGTTGGGTTTTCTTTTTAACCACTGATTGAAGTTCTAAACTATATATATAATAAAATATATATAATAATTATAATCTAAAAACAATCAATGAAACCGAGGAGTAGTATAGAATATCCTCGGGTCGTTTATCCCCAACGAGGCTGTGCTGAAGAATCGATACAGTCAGAAGACTGGAGTTTGAATGAGAGTAATGATTTGGGAGTGTAGAAAGCTAAATTAATCAATAACAAGCAAAAACGATTGAGAAAAACCTAAAAATGAAAGCTAAATAACTTAAATCCTAAAACGGGCACGAAAAACGAGGGTCAAAAACCTAAATTTTGCAAATTAAACCCTAAAACAAATTTAAAAGCTAAAATAGATTCTAAATGACAAATAACGAAGTTTAAAAAAAACTAGACTGAAAACGGAGGTCGTTTGACCCAAAAACGAGTCAAGTCAAGAACCGTACCCGAGACCCGTTCTTTAAAAATCAAAAGTTTGCAAAATTAACCCTACGAAAGTTTTTCTATTTTTCCTACGTAAAATATGACCAAAGAAAATTTCCTAAAAAAGAAAAATATTTTTTTGATAATTTTTGTATTTTTTATGAATTTTTAAAACTTTTAACGAAATTAAATTATAAAAAATACTAAACTATTTTTAAAAATTCTGAAAAAATTACTAAAATTACTTTACCCTAAAACCTATCTAAGAAAAATAAGAAACCCGATATTCAGCTTATAAATAAGCTCAGAATAAGCTCAAAAGAGCTTATAGCCAAACGGGCCAAAACCCCCTTAAATACCAAGGTGCCCAAGGGTCTAACAGAAAAGACCCAAGGGCACAGCGGTAAGAGAGTTTATAAAAGGAGGGTGTATTGAGAGTTGAGACCCGGGTTCGAGTCTTGCTCACCCGGGTTTCCTCTTATCTCCCTTCTTTTTTTTAGAAAAACTTTTTAACCAAACTTGATAAGCACATGGGGCTTATCATTTTTCATAACTACAGCTTTTTGTGAATGCTTATAAATAAGCTGGAAAAAGGGCTTTTTGATGGCAGTTTGCTTATATTGAGCTTAAAGGCAAAAATGGCTTTTTCTTTTTGACTGTTAGCACAAAATAAGCAAGGAAAGTGAACAATAAGCAAACATAGGCACAACAGCACCCTCAATAAGCAACTAAGAACACTAAGATAGCAATTAAAAAGCACTAAATAAGCTGAAACAAGAATAAGCTATCTCCTACACTATGCTTAAAAAAAATCAAATGGCCACTTTTGTGCTTAGGATTAAGCACTCTAGGGGGGCTAAGGCTTAAGGCTACTAGGGCTTATCAATGGACCTAAGGGCAGTCTAAAAAGCTAAAAAGAACTAAGGGCTTAAGGACAAATAAGCTAGAAAAGTGGGCTTGAAAAGGGTGTCTAGCACCAGGGGAAATGAACTAGTAAGGGGGGCTTAATTTGACAGCTTAAAATAAGCTGTCAAATAAGCTCAAAATAAAAAATAAAGTTAAGACAGATTTAGCATAGCTTAGGGTGAGCTTATGCTCAAATTTTAAGCTTCTAAAAGCACTTTAAAGCTGCTGATTTTTGCAAAAAGAAATAGGCAATTTGACTTTTGAAAAACTAAAAAAAATGTTGACAGAATTTGTACAAAACACAAGGAACTCCTAAGGGTTTGGCTAGTTGGTTTTGCACACACAAATGACACCAAAATAGCACTACAACTTAGGTTTACTAAAGCTTATCCAAATAAGCTCTTTGAGTATCTTTTAAAACCAACAGTTTTAAGGAACAACTTAGAAAACTTGAAAAACATTTTTTGGACTTAAAAAGTTTGGAAACCAGACTCTAATAAGCTTAATAATGCTAACCAAATTTGGCCAAATGGCCACAACCCATGATGACACCATTTTGACCCATTTTGGGCTTGTACCAAACACCCCTTTATAATTTTAAAAACGGATTTTAACACTATAAAGACTAGTTTAAGAACAGGTTTTTAAAGGCAAGCATTAAACAAGCATAGTTAAGCATTAAAGGGTAAGAGGCAAAAGCAAATAAGCACAATAAGACATACATAAGCTAAAAATAAGCTGTGCTACAGTAACTTTAAGCAAAAAATTTAAAAAGAAGTATACCTTTGATCCTTGCTCAAAACAGGATTATGTGAAACCTAAATAAGCTCTAACCTACCCTTAGCTTATAAATAAGCTTAACTAAGAACCCAATGAGCCATCCATTTTTGCCCATTCATCCATTTGCTATCAAACAGTAACTTTTTTTTCCTTTTTAATTTTCTTTAAATTTTTGTATCAAAGTTTTAAAACAGATTATAGATGGCTTATATTAAGAGCTTATATGATTTTTAAAGAAGTACAAGTAACTTAGAACACAATGTGAAAGACAAACTGAATTTTCATTAAAAAAGAGTACAAGTACATCAAAGTAAATTAAGTTAAAAACTAAACTGGGCTAAAAACTACATACTTTGCCACAATGGCTTACAAGCTTTTTATATAGACGAGCTAGGGTTTGGACTTTTGTCTTCTCTTCTTTTCCTCTTCCTTGTGTGCTTCTTTGTAGACACAAAACCCGTCTTGTGTTTGTTGTGTGTGTGTAAACACAAGTCAATCATGGCCCTTGGTTATGCTTGCTGCCCACACAAATTCATCAAAACCCTTGATTGTTCTTGGCCAATAAGGTGATTTGGGATTGCCAAGCTGTCACTTTGACTTCTAGGAGGTGGGGTTTGTGGTGGTGACATTTTTGTTGTTATAGGAACAGGAATCAATGTGGAAAGTAACAGGAGGGGGGGTATAAGTTTGGCGGGAAAGTTGTGATGAAGATAAACAGTGTTTTAAAAACGGGGTTAGGGTTTGAGGTTTTGTCACAATTGGTCCCTCATGGATATAGTGTCTCTTGCAATTTTCGTCCTTGTGTTTATAAACGTTTGGAATTTTGGCAGAAACACCCCCTAAGTGTTATATAGTGTATTGCAAGTTAAGTCCTTTTGGTATATGACTTTTGAGTGTTGGCAGAAATGGCCCATGTGGTATATCTTTGGAGAGTTGGCAGTTTAAGTCCCTTACAAGTATTGTCTTCATTTCCTTCATTAAATAAGTTAGGGACTTGGCAATTTTGGCCCCTAAACTTATTTTTCTTCACTTTTTGACTTTGGATTTGTCGGGGTTGACTTTGGTTGACTTTTTCAGACTTGGGCTTTGTCTTGACTTTGTCTTTTCCACGCTTTTCCATTCCGTGTCCGGTTTTGTCGTTTTGGCTTCGTTTTTCGTCCTTTTCTTAGATATCCGTTCCTGCACAACACAATTAGCAAAACAAGCATATATTTGGCATTTTAAGTCCGTTTTTGGTTATTTTAACTTGTTTTTAAAGGTAAAAGGTGTGTGTAATTAAACACATACCAAAATCCCCCATACTAAGGTATTGCCGTGTCCTCACGCAATGCTATGAAGTAAGCATTTAGAAAACTAAGAATCTCAATTACCCTCGACTAATAACTTGGAAAAGTAGCTAAGTGTTCATCGAGGAAGTTAAAGACTCATAAGTTTTGAAAATCCCCGTCTTTACCATTTTTTTATATATACACCTATTCCTACACATCTTTTTGTATTTTTTTCATTTTTAACTGGAATGTTTTGACTTTCGTTATTTAATAACTTTAAGGGATCATAGAACAAGATGCATTTCGATCCGAGAATGCCCCAAAAAGGATAAATTCATCGTTCCCGACTTTTCACTTATTCCAAACCAAGCTTAAAACGAAATCACAATGTTTTCCATTATCCTCTTAAAAGTCAACATCGAATAAGAATGCTATCACAAGTCTTTGTCAAAATTTTCATACATAGTGGTATTGAAATCATTTGACATTGTATAGATTCTTGTGTGTTTCCTTGTTATTACGTTGCGGAATATAACAGAGAATTTTTGAATATGGAGATCATGAAATGAGTGATGCCAAGGAATGATTATGAATTTGTAAGAGAGTTACTAATCACGTGAGATACAGATTTTGAAATGAATAGATGATGAAGGTGATAATGATAATGATTAAGGAATTGTTTGTACAAACAGGTTGAAAGAAACTTGTTTGTACGTATGTTATATACTTAAGCCTACTTATTTATAATTTGTCTCACTTACTAAAAAAGGAAGCGTTCAACTCTTGTACTGAGGAATTTATAATTCATAGTTCAACGGGATTTATAATTTCCCTTATTCAAATGAAGGAAGGTTCTATTCATTTCGCTCAATAGGATGCTCATTAAATCGTTTACATTATGCATAATATCAAAACGGTAAGGTGTAGTAAATGATCATGAATGATTAGATAATATTTGAGATGTTGATTGTACTGACGCCCATGTAGTTGAGGATGAAAATTTATGTTTCAAAGGTATGAGGAGAGTATTCAGAGTTAATCATAATAGAATAGATAAGCGATGCCGAATTCAGATAACAAGATGTAACAGAATCATTACTTTATTATTTCATGGATAACTTTACATATGAAAAAGAGTTGATACTTATGCTAAGTATCTCGAGATAAGATTCTAGAATAAAAGCAATAAACGACAAGGATTGTATCTTGATGATTGGGGTTTTCAGATTGAAGAAGATTCTGATGAACTTGAATATTCTCGAGAGTTGTTTCTAGGGTAGAAATTCTAGAGTGAACAAAAGCAAACTTATCTCTAAGTATGCTTTCTTGTGGCCCGATTCTTTGCTTCTAAGCACTGTTCGCATAATGTCCTTTCTTTCCACAGGCATTACAAGTTACGGATATTGATTGAAGGTTGTTTCTAGTGGTTGGTCTTTTGTTTCTGCAGTTCTTGGTCAGATGTCCTATCTTGTTGCAAGTTTGACACTACAAGGACCTATGTGATGTAGGGTGCATCTTTCACACAAAGGAACGTATTTCCAGCTATTTTCCGTTGGTGGCAGTCTAAGTTCTAAAGGCTTCTTGTCTTTCTATTCCTGCTGTGGTGGTAATCATTAGTTATGGTTGTGTGTTGTTGTGGTTATTTTGTAGTGTCCCGTTGTTGCGATTGTTAGAGTGGTTATTGTTGTTATGATATTTGGGGTAGTTGTTGTTGTCGATGATGTTTCTCTTATCTTCAAACTTTCGCTTATGATCATTGGTTTCTTGCACAGAATCACGCTTTATTACCTGATCCATTAATCTCTAGGCTATGTTGATGGCTTCCTCCAAAGTTTGAGGCTTCGAGGCAGTAACATTTCCTTTAATACTTCTAGGTAATCCACTGATGAAGACTTCCATAAGTTTCTCGACATTTGGTACCATGTTTGGACATAAGACGGCTAATTCCTGAAATCTCCTAATGTAAGTCTTAAGATCATTTCCTTTCACGACCAAGTTGTAAAATTCGTCTTCTATCTTCTTGACTTCTGTTCGAGGGTAACACTTATTGGTTAAGAGTCTTTACAATTCGGTCCAAGTGATTTGATTGGCTTGATTTATTCCAATAGATTGAGCGTATGAATTCCACCAGGACAGGGCATCATCGGTTATGGTACCGGTAGCAAATGTTACTCTGTCTTCCTCGGCATACTTGCTACGAGAAAACACTGATTCAGTACGTTCAAACCAGCGGATAAGGTCAATAGCTCCTTCCGTACCATCGAAGTAGAAAGGTTGGCAGCTAACGAACTCTTTATAGTTTCCCCTTTTTGCTACAGGAATTTCTCTAGGTCCAGTGTTTCTATTGAGATTGTTGGAATTTGCCAAAGCAGCAGCTTGTGCTTCTTAGGGTGCGAAATGCCAATCAATCGTTTTCGGATAGCATCCTGGAGTTATAGCTTGTGTTGAGATGTTGATGCCTTGAGAGGCATTATGTCAACATAAGAGAACACGTAATAAGAATGATATCATAAGTTTTGAAAAGTAAAAGAATGTGATGCTTAAAATGCTTAAAGAGTAATGAATTTTAAGCACTTAAAGGTCATGGTATGATTCATGAAGACGGAGATAATGATGAAATGATGGGATGATGATGAAAGGGAGATAATGGAAACAATAAGATGAAACGGGATTGCTTTTTTATGATAACTGCCTTTTATTGTTCATAGTATCTCTAATCTAATGATAACGGATATCAATATGTTTTGTTCTTTTGTGAAACATCGAATTCTTAACAAGGTGAATAGCACTTTGATTGTCACAAAGAACCGCATAATGTTGTTGTTTGAAATCAAGTTCTTGCAAAAACCTTTTCAACCACAATAGTTCTTTGCACGCTTCCGTTGCTGCCATATACTCAGCCTCTGTTGTAGACAATGCCACACACTTTTGCAATCTATATTGCCATGTAGCAAAAAAATTTGTTAAGACTTGCGTTGCCGTCAAGCTTTTCATCTTTTTCAATGAAAAAAACAAACGCGGTTAGCCACACCACCCAGACCATCATTTGCGTCTTAAGTCCCAACTGTGACTTGCTTACGGTATACCTCTAAGTTTAGCATTTAAACTTCATTTAAGTAGCCGAGATTTATTATACACATCTGACTAATTATAAAAGGCTTTTTCTAACATGTGCCCTAGGGGCACATGTTAAGGTGGGGACATCAGGCTGTGTGGTACAGCCTGATTGGCCAGCAGTTATTTGTGGGGCCTGATAATGATTAATAACAATAACTGCTGATCAATCAGGCTGTGACACACAGCCTGTGTCCCCACCTTAACATGTGCCCCTGGGGTACATGTTAGAAAAACCCTTACTATATTTTGTTTGTTACAAACTATTCAGTTTCTATCTACAATATTTTGTTTGAAGAGCGAAGAAGGGGTTGCAAACGCCTCGCAGCGGAGAGCGGGCAAACCCCCTCGTTTCATTAATGTATAAACTTTTATATTAAATATATGTAACAAGTTCTAGTAATGTGTTATATTATTTTAAAATCAAAAGATGACAAAAAAGTAGAGGTTAGTAAAAAAAGTGGTCAAAGTTAATGGCATTGAAACTCAGCAGGTATATAGATTGTTATATTTAACATATTTTGTTTACACTATAAAAAAGTGGTTATTTGTTTGGGCTGGGAAGAGACCGAATGAATTGGGAAGAGACCAAGCCAGAAAGTAACTGTTAGGGTGTCTGTATGATTTAAAGAAAATACCCTATTATTCATATAAAACACCGTTATTGTAATGTTTTATTTTAATTAATGAAATTTTAATCTTTTTTAAAGTGTTCGGTCACCTGTCTCGTCAAATTACGAGGGTTTGGTCACTCGGTATAAAAGAGAGAAATCCGAAATGACAATGATGTGACAATTACATTGTTTAGTCGGATTACACTTAGAGTGCGTTTGGTTGGTGGGTTTTGAATTGAAGGAATGGTTTGACTCTAAAATAAAATGTTTGGTATATATGAATGGGAATGAAGATTGAAAATTAAAATGATAGATTCATTATAGGAGAGAATTGTGGGTTTATTTCTCATTTCTAAGTATTCTCTCTCACATTTTCTTTTGTTTAATGTTTTTTCTACCATTATTTTAAAATTGTGATGATTAAAAAAGGACTTAAAGCTATATTTTAGTTTAGAGGCACAAGATAACAAGTAGGGACCCTACAAAAAGTACAACAGGACTCAAAAATTTGTGGGTCTTTGTGTAATTTTCTGTACTTTTCTGTGAGTCCTTATGTATTTTTCTGTACTTTTTTAGCTTCTTATCTTGTGCTCTTAAGGCACAAGTTAGAAAAACATTTTTAAGAGTATAATGGGTCTTCTCATTGTGATACCAATATTTCTTATTTAATATCAAACACAAGCAATGATATCCATATACTTGATTTCATACTATCGTTATATCAAACTTATATCAATAATGATTCCAAATACCAAGCCAAACACATCTTTAGTCTAATAGAAATGACTTAAACCATCAAAAGCCTTTTGGTTCAACGGTATGTGAGTGTCCTATCAATCTAGATGTTGTGGGTTCAAATCTCGTTAAAACATGTGAGATATAATTTATGAGATAGATAGTGTAAATTGTAATAATTTGTTGGGTAAATTACACTATTGGTCCCCAAGGTCCACCCCGTTTGCGAATTCAGTCCCTCGTTTTGAAAATCGGTGGAAATGGTCCTAAAAGTGGTCATTTTGGTGCGTGTTTGGTCTCAAGGGATGAACGATCGTTAAGTCACTTCGTTAGTGATGGGTACTATTGTAATTTCGCATAAAAAGTATTATAGTGCACCCTTGGTCCCTAACTATAAAAAAATTTTGTACAGGTGTACACTCCTATCACATCAGCATTTATTATTTTTACTATTTACCTCACTTACACATCTCATCCCTATCATTTCACAAGATTATTCCCGCCCGAATCATATTCTAACTCTCTCACAAATCACTCACACAACCATACCTACAGTTTATTTCTTCGATCAAACCCCACATGCAATGGTGTTAGTGGACCACACGGGATGGAAGCTCTGCCATCAACAGTGGACGGGCACCACCGAGCAACTCATCGAACAACTCGAATCGACTTATGGTAATGATTTGAAGTGCTTTTGCTCAAAGTTAATTTTTTTACAAATGTAGTGTTCTTTACTTGTTTTATTGTCGATTTATGAAGTTAGGGTTTGATTTTGATTTTCAGATAATGCACCCAATATGTTTTCGATTCGAATACATCATGGTGGAAAATTTCAAAGGTATCCAGGCCGAATGTATGTCAGTGGTCGTGTCGATATATTTGATATGGTCGATATTGATTTGTTTACTGCCGTTGCGCTGAATATGATGGTTCTTAAATTAGGTTACACAGGTGAATCTGAGCCCATGTTTTGTAATTATCTTTGACCACTCACCAATCTAGATGAAGGGTTGTATGCTTTGGCTTGCGAGGAGGATGTTCGTTGCCTGGCTACCCTTGTTAAGAGCTTTAAGTTGATTGAGGTCTATATAGAACATGGTGTTACCGTTTTAGACTCTTACCTTAGGGCACCACGGTTTAGGGCAACATTAGAAGACATTACTGATGAGCCTGCAGGTAGCATTGCAGCAAACAGAACTGAAAAAATATTGTTGTTGACCTGACATGAGTCTAGTGAAACTACTAAGGAACCTATTTGTGACTATGTTACACCTAGCTCTTTGCCACAACATGATTCAAGTACCCCTTGTAAGGATTTTGTTTGTGAGTCCATTACACCTAGGTGTATGCCTGATTGTATTTTAACCCCTCCCACTGATGAGTCTGTCATTACATATACACAGTTGAGTGGTGTACATGGAGTTGACACATAAAGCTATGTTCTCCCGACAATACAATCGCAGTTTAGTGACATAAACCTGAGTTTTGTCTCACAACAAGCAACTGCTAGTCAGGTTATAGATGATGTGATGAGGCAATTATCATTTGATGAAACAGAATTGGATGGAGAGGCAGGCTTTGTTGATGTTACGGGGAGTGGTGTGGACAGTTCAGGGTTAAGTCATGATGAGTCATTTGGAGTTGATGACTTGGACTTGAACTTAAATGAACCTGTAAACCTAAATGTTTCCTTAAATAAACCTGGTAAACCTTAATGTTTCCCTAAGTTGAATCACAATCTACGATCCCTGTGTCCTGATGGAACCAGATGTTGGTCCTACTCAGGAACCCATTTTAGCAGAGGTTAGCACTCAAGAACCTATTGTGGTAGAGGTTAGCACTCAAGAACCAATTGTGGCAGAGGTTAACACTGAGGCACTCATTGTGGAAGAGGTTGGAACTCAGGAATTCAATGTTGAAGATGTTGTAATTAAAGATTATGTCAGTTCTAGGGAAAATAGGGAAGATCGTTGCTATTCATGGGAAGGGGATGGATTGGTGGACGTGGCATTGTGGTTGAGTGCATTGGCTCTGCGATATTGGGGATTCGGTTGTTTTTTAGGATGGAGGGTTGCGCGGGGCGGTTTGCTCTTATGTATGTTTGCTAGTTTGTAAGCTTTGTTAAAAATCCTTTGATCATTTAATCATAAAGCTTTGTTTCCAAGTGATCCAAGCTTAATTCCTCAAGTGCAAGAGAAGAATACTTTCATCATCAAGTGAAGAAGTATTATACCTTAGTGTGCATAGCAATCTTGTTGCATCCATATCACATACTTGTAAATCATTTGTATATCTTGTATTTGTGTGTAGTAGTTAGATCTTGGCGATCTTTGTAAGTATAGTTAGATCGTGGTGATCTTACCAAGTAGTGTTAGATAGTTGTGATATAAATAGTGTGGTGAAGTGAAGTCTTGAAGTTGTGAAGAAGTTGTGAAGTTGTGAAGAAGTTGTGAAGTTGTGAACAAGTAGTGAAGTCGTGTTGTGATAGATTGGTTCTAGCTAAGATTAGAACTCGATATTTAGCTTTGTGTCGTAAATCGGTGTAAGCAAAGTTGTGTACGGTTTTCTCCGCCATAAAGGAGTTTGTTGACATAGTGAAGAAAACTCTCGAGTTAGGTGCTCGGGAAGTGGAGTAGGGCGAAGAGGTGCTTCGGTACCGAACCACTATAAATCCTCGCGTTGTGGTTTGATTGTTCTTACTCTCATTTCTTGTCTTACGTTATCATTTCATATACTTATATTGTTCATATTGTGCAAGCATTGAATTCACAAAAAATCGAATCTAAGTTTTACAAACAAACATAAACCTTATATTAAAAAGCGGTAAACTATTCAACCCCCCTTCTAGTTTTCCACAGAACCTATAAACCTAAATGTTTCCCAAGTTAAAACACAATCTGAGCTCCCTGTGTCTGAGGAACCAGATGTTGGTCCTACTCAAGAACCCATTTTATCAGAGGTTAGCACTTAAGAACCTATTGTGGTAGAGGTTAGCACTTAAGAACCAATTGTGGCAGAGGTTAGCACTGAGGCACCCATTGTGGAAGAGGTTGGAACTCAGGAATTTAGTGTTGAAGATGTTGTAATTGAAGATTATGTCAGTTTTGGGGAATATGGGGAAGATCCTGAACAGGGTAATGGTTAGGAAGATGAATCAGCTCCTACTGATGGACAGTTCTTCTATGATGATGAAGGAATAGATACTGCATATGAAACTGAATATGATGTTCAGTCTAGTGAAGATGTAGGTACATATGATGATGATGATGTAGTTGAAGATTTTTTGGTAGATGAAGAGAATGAGATTGTAGAGCCTGATGTTGATGTCCATTTGTTTGGTATTAGCATGGATCTTCCTTTTGACAACATTGGTATCACTTATCTAGTGCCAGATGATGTTTTAGAAGGAGAGGACGTAGATGTTGTCAATGTGGATGGTTTCGATAGTGACACTAGTAATGATGAAGAAAGAAATTACAGGAAGAGAAGGTTAGCCGAATTGAGGACAGAAATGAAAGGTGTTATAAATGCTAGTGGTCATTGGAAGTACTCATTTTACACTGGCCAGCAATTTACTACTCCAAAAGAGGCTAAGGACAGAGTCTACCTGCATTCCATTAAAAGCAGAAGGAATTTGAAGCTGTATAAGAATGATAGTGTCAGGATAAGAGCAAGATGTGAAGGAAAAGTGCCTGTATTTACAATGTCATAAGGTACTGGACCAACTGGACCAAATATTAGAATGGAAGCTGGGCCTAGTAGATCAAGTGGCCCAACTACTAGGAGTAAAAAAAGGAAGAATACAGGTACCAATGATGACAGTCAAGCATCTCTTTCTTTTTCAGATGCACATGATAAAGAGGATCTCTGCCCTTGGGTCTTGTATGTGGGAAAAGACAAATTCACACAAAATTAGGTGGTGAAGACACACAAGGATACACATACATGCCTTTAATCCAAGGAAATCAAACACTGCATTTACAAATTCTTGTCTGAAAATATATTTAAATAAGTCAGGGTTAATCCGGATATCCCAGTTAAGGCAGTTCAAGACCAGCTCCAACGTAAGCTGGAGGTTCAAATATCTATGAGCAAAGCTTTTAGAGCTAAAGCTAAAGCTAAAAGAGAGATTAAAGGAGATCACGTTTAGCAGTATTCTATGCTTAGAGACTATGTTGTTGAGTTACAGTCTACAAACCCTAATACCACTGTCAAGATTGTAGTTGAAAGGAATACCAATCCTTATTTGCCTACTAGGGTGTTTCAGAGAATATACGTTTGTTTGGGAGCATTAAAATTAGGTTTTAGAGCCTGCAGAAGAGATCTGTTAAGGCTTAGATGGTGCATTCATGAAGGGGCCATTTCCAGGCCAAGTATTGGTAGCGGTTGGACTGGATTTAAACAATGGGATTTACCCATTGGCCTATGCGTTGGTTGAAGCTAAAACTAAGAGTTCATGGTGCTGGTTCTTGTAGTGTTTGGGTGATGACATAGATCTGCATCCCAATTCAAATTTCACATTCATCAGTGATAGACAAAATGTTAGTATTATGCTTGACTAGTTGAATTCTTAATTACTGAATTATATGAATTACTGAATTATATGAATTTGTAACTGATTAATGAATTGGTTCATGCAGGGTATTATTCCGGCCATTAAAATTGTTTACCCAAGTGCAGAACACAGATATTGCTTGCGACACACACATGAAAACATGAAGCAGTGATGGTGTGAACAAGCATACAAGGATTTGTTGTGGAGAGCTGCGCCTGCTACAAATGTTAGGGATTTTGAAAAGTGTATGTTGAAACTTAAGACGATGAATTCTAAGGCACATGAATGGTTGAACAAGATACCAGCAGAACATTAGGCTAGATCTTATTTTTTAGGTAACACATAAATGCTGGGACTAACCGTGTAATTTTCTTAATACCGTCACAGTTTTTACTGCTTTCATATTTATGAGTATTAGGTATAGTTGTATAGCATTAAATGATATTGTATTTTTTTGATTTGTAGGTAGAGCCAAATCTGATTTATTGCTCAACAACATCTATGATGTCTTTAATGGTAAAATAGTTAGAGGTAGGGACAAGCTAGTGATCACACTTTTAGAGTACATCAGAAAGTATTGCATGAAAAGAATTGTGAATGTACAAGGTGTGATTAATAAATGTATTGGTCCTTTGACCCCTACTTGTCACACCCCCAAAATCGGGCGGCAGGGGAATAGTAACATTGGGGTGCGACTTCAAGGCACAAGGGACAAGTCACGGAAAACGACCTCAAAAGAGACGTTTAATTAAATTTCATATTCATTATATTAAAATCAGAGTTTCAAAGGATCCCATTTATATTCAATCATTATTTCAGATCTTCTCATTTCATCTATACGTAAATTGAATCCGAGAAAACAAACGTACCTAAATTGGATCCATTGACCCGTTTATCTCATTTCTAATCATTTATCCTCTACAATTACCAAGTGCCATTGTAAACTCATTAATATGAGTTTACAAGTCATTATTTATCCTTATCGTGCAAATGTACAAAAGATTTGAAACCGAGAATAACCTAATAATTCCCTTACATGCCTCTCCTAAATGGAACCCGCGGCTTACTCATTCCTTTTCAACCCATTTTAACTTAAACCATCAATCAATCCTCATTGATAATACTTTATACAATACGTAAGATCAGTATTCTATCATCTTTGATCAAGATTACACGAAATCTAAGCCTTGAAAACCCAAAGAAACCCTAATATATCCAATATGAACCCGCGGCCTAGTTTATTCATTTTCGACCCATTTTAACCCAAACCACCTATCAACTTTCGTTAATAATCCTTGATACAAACCTTGAGAACATGTTTCTATCATTCCTTGATCAATGTGCACGAAATTGAAGCCAAGAAAAGTAGTTCGAGCCCTAAATAGCTAAAACACACCCGCGACTGATTTCTTGGCATTTTTTACCCATTTCAAGACCTCCTTGCAAGTAAACACTTCAAAATATAATGAATCACCCACATGCTCTACTAATCAGCTTATGCAGCTGCTATAACACTTCCTTGGCCCAAAACACAACCACATCACCCTCTTTGGTGCTAAATCAGGCCGCAGCTGAGATCACACCCACATCACCTCTTTTAAAACTTTGCCACCGCATCTATAGCCTCCAACTCAGTTCCTAACTTGTCCTAATCACCCCCACCTATCCTAGATAATATTGCTAAGAAATCTTGGCCTCTAAGGGTCCTTTACCTATAAATAAGACCCTAACTCCTTCATTCATTCTCATCCCCCATTCTTCTTTCTATAAACCCATTAAGCAACATTCTCTGCCTCCATATGATCCTAGGATATCTTAAAAACCTTATTCAAGCAAAAGATTTGAAGAATTTGAAGCCCCGGGAACAAGATACAAGGCTGATTCGTCAATTTTAACACACGTAAAATAATATTAAAATACAATACTATGGAAAATTCCCAATTCACCCTTGAGGACAAAGGTAAAAAGGAAATTCTTTAGAATATATATATATATATATAATATAATATAATACGTATATTTAAACCGGGAAGTATGCTTTCCCGAGTCATTTCCCCAACGACTTATGAAATTGAATCATCGTTTAGTTTGGATTATGATTTGAATGAGAGATAAAAGTTTTTTTTGTTGTTTATCTATAGTACTAAATTAAAGCAACAATTAAATAAGTTACAAAAGCAATTAAACACTTAAAACAATTATGTTAGGATTTATGTTTTAGTAAGTTAGTACCGACAGTACAAATAGTTAGTACTGTTAGTTATAATTAGTACCGACAGTACAAAATGTAAGTACTGTTGGATTAGTTAGTACCGTTAGTTAGAAAATAGTTAGTACCGTTTAAGAGATGTGTATGAGATATCTTAGGAAAAGATAAGTATGCGTTTTGTAAGCCTGTTCTGTTAGGGTTTATCCTTAGTTTATAAAAGGATCCCCTTGGGCATAGTTAGAGACACGTCCTCAAGATATCTCATAGCAAGATTATATTAAAAATAGTTAGTAATCTGTAATAGTTCAAAGCAGATTAATAGAAGTTGTTATTTAGTTTTACAGTGTTTTTCTTAGTACTTGTGTTGAGATTCCGCATCAACATATTGTATTCATAATCAGTGTTTCTATATAGTCAGTTGTATTTATACATCTTGGCTATCATCCTTCATAGGCTACAAAGATCTATTCATTTAGGGACTCACAAGTGGTATCAGAGCCTGTGAGAAACTCTGAATAAGAAAAACAAATAAATCAAAACTCTCATATTCCTAAACAAACTTGAGCCATCATTCTTCACAGAGAATATTCACACCCCACCCCACCTCCTCCATATCATCACAAAACCCAACCAACATACTCCTCATACAGTATCACCATCCAGACTACCTATTTCTCAAAAAGGGAGAATATGATATCTGGGCTATGAAGATGGAGCATATTTGGCCCATACAGATTATATCCAATCTGGCGTGGGTATACAAAATGGGATATGGTCCTGTATCAATCACTACCGTACATCAGGAAAAATAAGGTTTTTTGCCTCCTAGAACTGCAGAAGAGATAGTAGCCAGGAAAGAGAGAGAAAAGCAAGGACCACCTTGCTTATGGCCCTACCAGAAGATCATCTTGCTAAGTTCCATAAGATGACAGATGCAAAAGAAATGTGGGATGCCATTAAATCAAGATTTGGTGGAAATGACGAATCCAAGAAGATGCAAAAGTATATCTTGAAGCAACAGTTTGAAGGATTCTCAGTATCCAACACAGAAGGGCTTCACAAAGGTTATGACAAGTTCCAAAGCCTTCTAAGTAAGTTAGGAGATCCATGGAGCAGGTTGTGTATCTACTGAGGATGCTAATCAAAAAGTTTCTAAGATCTTACCTTCTGCCTGGTCACAAGTTCATCATTATGAGACCAAACCAGGGGGTAGACAGTCTAGTTTTGATGATTTTATAACAAAAATTAAGCGTTTTTGAGGTGATAAAACAGGTCTCTACTGCATCATCATACCTCAATCCCAACCACAACTCTCAAATTATCTCTTACTCCCACCATCATACTAAATCATAATACCAACTATCTATTCCACCTCCACCCTAATAATAATAATCTCTTCATAAAAATATAAACCCAACCAAAAAAAACCCAAAATATATAAAACCCCCCCCCCCCCCCATAAAATATTTTATTTTTTTTTTCCCACCCCTCCCCCCCACACCCCCCCCCCCCCCCCCCCCCCCCCCCCCCCCCACCACCCCTTTTCCCCTTCTCTACTAACTTCATTAGTACTGCTGGTGTTCTCAGAGACAAAAGCTATATTTTGTGGGCTTGAGGATGATGATGCAGTAGAGCCTTTTATATCACTCTCAAAGACTCTTAGATTATTGTATAAATCATCAAAACTAAGACTGTCTACCCCTGGTTTGGTTCTCATAATGAGGGAAACTTGTGACCAGGCAGAAGGTAGAGATCTTAGAAACTTTTGATTAGCATCCTCAGTAGATACACCTGCTCCATGTATCTCTAACTGACTTAGAAGGCTTTGGAACCTGTCATAACCTTTGTGAAGCCCTTCTGTGTTGGATACTGAGAATCCTTCAAACTGTTGCTTCAAGATATACTTTTGCATCTTCTTGGATTCGTCATTTCCACCAAATCTTGATTTAATGGCATCCCACATTTCTTTTGCATCTGTCATCTTATGGAACTTAGCAAGATGATCTTCTGGTAGGGCCATAAGCAAGGTGGTCCTTGCTTTTCTCTCTCTTTCTCTGGCTACTATCTCTTCTGCAGTTCTAGGAGGCAAAACCTTAATTTCTTCCTGATGTATCGTAGTGATTGATTCTAGGGACCATTCCCATTTTGTATAACTCCCAGATTGGATTAATCTGTATGGGCAAATATTGCTCCATTTTCATAGCCCAGATATCATATTCTCTTTTTGAGATATCAGGTAGTCTGATGGTTGATAACTGTTATGAGGGTTATTGTTGGGTTGGTGTTTGTGATGATGGTGGAGGTGGGTGGTGGTGGTGGAATTTCTTCTTGTGATGATGATGGCATCATGTTTAGTTTAGGAATATGAGAGTTTGAGTTATATGTTTTTCTTATTCAGAGTTCTAACAGGCTCTGATACCACTTGTGGTCCTAAATGAATAGATCTTTGTAGCCTATAAAGGATGATAGCCAAGATGTATAAATACAACTTACTATATAGAAACACTGATTATAAATACAATATGTTGATGCAGAATCTCAACACAAGTACTAAGAAAAACACTGTAAAACTAAATAACAACTTCTATTAATATGCTTTGAACTATTTAACAGATTATCTAACTATTTTTTAGCATATGATTCTTGCTATGAGATATCTTGAGGACGTATATCTAACTATGCCCAAGGGGATCCTTTTATAAACTAAGGATAAACCCTAACAGAACAGGCTTACAAAACGCATACTTATCTTTTCCTAAGATATCTCAAACATATCTCATAAACGGTACTAACTATTTTCTAACTAACGGTACTAACTAATCCAACAGTACTTACATTTTGTACTGTCGGTACTAACTATAACTAACAGTACTAACTATTTGTACTGTCGGTACTAACTTACTAAAACATAAATCCTAACATAATTGTTTTAAGTGTTTAATTGCTTTTGTATTCTTATTTTAATTGTTGCTTTAATTTAGTAGCTATAGATAAACAAAAATATCTTTTCTCTCATTCAAAATCATAATCCAACTAAACGATGATTCAATTCATGAAGTCGTTGGGGAAATGAATCGGGAAAGCATACTTCCCGGTTAAATATACGTATTATATTATTTTATATATATATATTCTGAAGAATTTCCTTTTTACCTTTGTCCTCAAGGGTGAATTGGGAATTTTCCATAGTATTATATTTTAATATTATTTTACGTGTGTTAAAATTAACGAATCAGCTTTTTATCTTGTTCTCGAGGCTTCAAATCTTCAAATCTTTGCTTGAATGATGTTTTTAGATGATCCTAGGATCATATGGAGCAGAGAATGTTTGCTTAATTGGGTTATAGAAAGAAGAAGTGGGGGATGAGAATGAATGAAGGAGTTAGGGTCTTATTTATAGGTAAAGGACCCTTAGAGGCCAAGATTTCTTAGCAATCTGATCTAGGATAGGTGGGGGTGATTAGGACAAGCTAGGAACTGAGTTGGAGGCTATGGATGTGGTGGCAAAGTTCTAAAAGAGGTGATGTGGGTGTGATCTCAGCCGCGGCCTGATTTAGCACCAAAGAGGGTGATGTGGTTGTGTTTTGGACCAAGGAAGTGTTATAGCAGCTGCATAAGCTGATTAGGAGAGCATGTGGGTGATTCATTGAGGTGCTTACTTGCAAAGGAGGTCTTAAAATGGGTAAAAATGCAAAGAAATCAGCCGCGGGTCTGTTTTAGCTATCTAGGGCTCGAACTACTTTTCTTGGCTTAAATTTCATGCACATTGATCAAGGAATGATAGAAACATGTTCTCAAGGTTTGTATCAAGGATTATTAACGAAAGTTGATAGGTGGTTTGGGTTAAAATGGGTCGAAAATGAATAAACTAGGCCGCAGGTTCATATAGGATATATTAGGGTTTCTTTGGGTTTTCAAGGCTTAGAATTCTTGTATTATGGATCAATGTTGATAGAATATTAATCTTAAGCATTGTATAAAGGATTATTAATGAACATTGAGTGGTGGTTTAAGCTAAAATGGGTCAAAATAGAAAAAGTAAGTCGTGGGTTGAATTAGGGCTTGTAATGGGTTTATTAGGGTTTTCTAAGGTTCAATTTCTTGTTTATTGCTAAAATGAAGATAGATAATGAATTGTAAACTCATATTATGAGTTTACAATGGTTCTTGGTTGATTGTTCGGGATTAAAACGGTCAAAAATGAGTAAACGAGTCGAATGATCCATTTAGGTACGTTTAGGGTTTCTCGGATTCAATTTTTGTATAAAGGATATGAGATGATGAAATAATGATGAAATAGGATTGACATAGTTGTAAAATAAGTTATTACAACTTATTTGAGTGTTGGTTGAGGTTTAAAATGGATAAAAACGAAGAAACGGGTCATAGTGTAGTATTTAACTCGGGTTAGGGTTTCTGACTTTGGTTTCTTGTAATTTCATGAAATGAGGATTAATATGGATTGAAAATGAAGTATATGACTTGCTTGTAACTTGTACTTGATGGATTGTACAAGATTATTTAGGAAAACGAAGGTAAAACGGCTATTTTGGATATCGTGCATTAATGACTTGTACATTGTGCTTTGAAAGCTTGTACTTGACTTGGAGGGAGTTTATATTTCAAATGAAATGTTATATTACTTGTATATATGCTTTAGTAGCTTGTACATTCACTTTAGATATTAAACCTTCATGGAATTAGGGTTTAGAGGTATACGATAACGGTTTAAAGCCCGTTTTGATATAACATTGTGAATGGTACATTATAGGAATAATGTACTTTGTAATAAGGATATGATGATATTGACTTGACATATTGTGATGTTTGCTTGACATATAAGAAGACGGGATGGCCATAGATAGGTTGCGTGAGCTTGTCTACTTTAGTTATGCAAGTTACCTTGCATAATGAGGTATTGATAATGCAAGTAATGTAATAAAGCAAAAAATTTCCTCGTATAATTGTGATAATAGTAAAATAGGTTTTACATTTGATGAAAATTCTTTGGTTGTTATAGGTACTCACACGGATTTGACTCTGATTGGTTTTCTTCAAAAGACATTTGGGCTTTATGCAGCCTTAATTTTAAGCAAGTAAAACAAGTAAAAACCTTAAAATAAGCTGAAACAGATGGAGCTAGATGTCCAAAGAGCTTATGCTATCATTCTCAGATTCATTAAAAACCTAAATCTACCATACATTTGGAATTAAAAACTAGATTTAAAGCTTAAACAATAGACTTAGAAACCTAGACAAACACACATGACAAAAACAGACTTTAAACAAGACCTATTCTATTCCATTGTGAATCAAAAAAACAAGCATCAAAACTACACCTATGAGCATCTAATCAAAACTTAAACAAATAAGTTATGTTACCAAACTTAAACTACCACATATTCAAACCTCACATACAAAAATCTTTGAAAATAAGTTTTAAACTTTCAAATCTAATAAAAGTTGTTTAAAATAACTTAAAGGAGCTTAACAAATTTAGATTAGTGACCCAAACAGCTTTACACTTAACTTTAACCAGTTTTATAACCTTATCCCAAACACCCCTTTAGAAACTCCAAATGTATTTTTACACTATGAAAAGATGAAAGAAGCTTAAACAGATGTAGTATTAAGCAAATAAAGATCAATTAAACAGATATTAAGCATAATTAAACAAAATTAAGCAAATTAATCAAGTAAATGAGTAAATCAGAAATTAAGCTCAAAAATGAGAAATGTGAAGTGTACCTTATTCCCTTGCTCAAAACAGGGAATGAATGACCCTAATTAGCTCTAACCTACCCAGCTTATTTGAAATAAGCTATCTAATAACCCCATAAGCTCTTCCATGGCAAGTTTATCATCCAAAAGCTCTTAGAAACCACAAACTCAAACCAAATTGCAATGTACTTAAACAAGAAGCTCAAGTAAGCTTTAAAAGTTTTGTTTGAGCTTTAGTGAGCTTATAGCAGCTTATAAAATGACATGTACACAGGAGTAAACTTAAATGCATAAAAGTAAAATTGCTAAAAACATGAAAACTAAAATTTTTATTAAAAACTTAAAATGGTTACAAGGCTTTTCAAAAGTAAAATACAGAATTTAAAGACTTAAAACATAAATTAAAAACATTAAAAAGTAAATTATCCTACTCCTAGTTACTGTTTACAAAGAAAGGCCTAACTACTTATATTAAATGCTAAACTGCAGGGTCTTGTGCTTGTTGTGCTTTTGTTGAGAGAGGAAAATGTAAGCCTCATCCAAGCCCTTCATTCCATCTTGGTCATCAAGCAATTTAATCCTTGCCCTCTATTTTCTTGTCTTAACCCTTCAACCAATGGTCTTGCAAGGGATTACCAAGGTGTTTTTGTCATCTAGCTGGTGTGAGGTTTAGGAGGGGGTGAGAGTGACATATGAACAATAGCACATGGGTGGAAGGGATGTACAGGGTTTTTGGCAGGAAAATTAGTATAAAGGGTTTTGGTTTAATCAGGGTATAAGTTTGGTGGGATGGCAACTTAAGCCCTTGATTTAATATTGTCTTGTTACATGAATCGTCCATTGTGGTGATATAAGTTTATGGGGTTGGCAGGTTTGGCCCTCCAAGGTGTAATGTGGTTTTACACCCATAGTCCTTAAAGGACTAACAGCAGTTAAGTGTAAAAAAGGGTATGGGCTTTATGTTGGTTGAGTGGGGATTGGGCCAATGATTTAACTGTTTAGGCCATTTGGACTTAAAAAGGGACTTGGCCCTTTTAAGCTTTTAAAGGCTTATAAGTCTTCATATAATACCTTAATGGGCTGACCCGGCCCATTAGATGGGTACGGGTGGGCCCATTAAGTATTTCTTCATTTTCGGTATCGGCTTTGACCTTTGACTTGTTGGACTTTGACTTTATCTTTTTCAGGCTTTTCCATTCTGTGCTCGGTTTTGTCGTTTTTGGCTTCATTTTTCATCCTTTTGTCGGATATCCGTTTCCTGCACAATATAAGTGAAAACATACAAATACAATGTATTTTTGGTACGTTTTTGGTCATTTAAGTCCGTTTTTAATGGAAAATGGTATGTGTAATTAAGCACATACCAAAATCCCCCATACTAAACTATTGTCGTGTCCTCACGCAATGCCATAAGTAAACACTTAAGAAAACTAAGAATCTTAATCCCCCTCGACTAATTACCTCAAAAAGTAGCTAAGTGTTCATCAAGGGGAATTAAAGAATCAATAGCTTTGAAAAGCCTCGTTTTGACCATATTAAAATATATATACACTTATTACCACACATATTTTTGTACTTTTTATTTTTCTCATTTTTTTGTACTTTTCTTTTTAAGCAACTAACTAACATGTTTGACTTTCGTTATTTTATAACTTTTAGGGATCATAGAACAAGAAACATTTCAATCCTAAAATGCCCCAAAAAGGATAAATTCATCGTTCTCGACTTTTCACTTATTCCAAACCAAGCTTAAAACAAAATCACCGTTAAATATAAGTTAAGATGCTAACACTACTCATATTTGTAACTTGTGAACTTTTCACTCCCGACAATTATTATATATATTAGGTGAATGTGCCATTTCGAATTTCAACCATGGATCAACATTTTGCAAAATTCTATGCTTCACGTTCCACCCGAGAATAATGAGTTTGAAGGCGAGATCATCCCATGTAGCGACTTTCGTCTCGGCACATCCCAACCTTGCGGCTAAGTGACCAGGCTTTTGACACCCCACAGAGACTAGTATCGGGACTCACGGACCTTTGGTTTCAAAACTCTTGGTTTTCCCTTATATACGTAAAATCACCACTTAAAATGTAATAGTCTTAGTTCAAAAGCATATTTAAATTTAAGAAAAAGAGATTTTCCCTATATTTATTAATTCACGTTTACTACACTTAATATTGATATAACCATGATGCAATTAAAATCCTCGACCTTTTTGAAGGCTGCAACATCGGTTGTGAGCCGGCAAGATGCAGCAAACTTTTATCAGTCTCAGATTATTATTCTTACTATGGGCCTTCTTTTGAAGACTGCCACATCGGTTGTGAGCCGGCAAGATGCAGTAAACTTTTATCAGCCCACAGTTTATATTATTACCTTGTCATTTTTCATTTTTTTATAATTATTATTTATACCACGATATATAGAGAAAGTTTCTTTTTGGAAAATTTAAGTATAAATTTGAACTAAGACAAAAATGTTATTGACTACATTTCAAAAATTGTTGATTTAAGTTTAATTTTCAAAAATAGCACGTATTATTAGTCCGGTTAGGAGCTTATGGGAGAAAAAGCCACAAATTACACACATTAGCTTGTAAGATTTCCAAAGAATCCTTGTTTAGCATCTAACTCATAATTAACTCTATCATTTTTCGTTCTTCGCAAATTTAAAATCTCTAATAAAAAGATTCGCGAGTTAGTCTAAAAGTTAAGGAACAAGCTAGAGCTCAACACGCTCGATCGAGTCAAAATTTATTCTTATTCTACCCAGCAGGAAAGTCAAAATTGTGACAAAACACTTATTTTGTTTTTGAAAATTTTTAAATTTTTTTCATTTTTTTGGTATTTTGGTGGTAAAAACGGGATTACGCGAAAACAACGACTGCAGGCAAAATCAAATCGAAAGATCCCCCTCCCATACTAGAACTAAACGTTGTCCTTAATGTTTTAAGAAGGGTCTCTACATAAATCTAAAGCTGTTTATTAAGTATGCTCAAAGATAAACGTTAGTCGATAAGATTAGGATATTGGAATCCCAAAATGAAGCTGAGGATGTGAAGATCGGGTGATCGAAGGACAAAACCACGATCACGAGTCTTCACAATCTGGGCAATCCTGGACATACAACAAAAACCACAAAACACGAGAAAGGTAGAGGCGAGCCTCCTCACAACACACTTATTCATTACTACTATTATATTAGGATAAGCATGGGTTGC
>BQNB010086698.1:11124-28118 GCA_026074375.1 Tanacetum coccineum | reverse complement strand
GAAAAAGGTCACGAAACATGGATCCATATTAGTTATATAATTAATTAAATAAACACGTTTATTATACCTTTGATGCGTGACCGGTTGAACTTGAATGGAACTTAACGAATTAACCCGAATACCCTTGTATTCACACGAAACCCAAGAACAACCAAAGTAGGTTATTTCTATGAATGCCCACACTACACGTCCTCGTGTATCACTGGATGCTAGTTTCTACGTATCTCACGATCTAGCCTTGCACAACACGATTGTCAAGTAAGATTGATCAAAACCGAAACCTATATGGGGTTGTTTGTTCTGTCGAATAGGGAGAGAGAGAGAGAGAGGAGGAGAGGACAGTTTTCTTTTCTTTCAAGTTATGAGATTAGAAT
Organism: Tanacetum coccineum; assembly: GCA_026074375.1. Taxonomy (NCBI): domain Eukaryota; kingdom Viridiplantae; phylum Streptophyta; class Magnoliopsida; order Asterales; family Asteraceae; genus Tanacetum; species Tanacetum coccineum. The sequence goes on along the minus strand of BQNB010086698.1, from coordinate 27,744 downwards.
TAATCTTAATCCCATAATAACCTCTTGTTAATTACACTTAACCCCCATGAGTTTTTCCTCCTCTTTTTCGTTTTCCTTAACCTTGTGGCCGACCACATTGGACCCAAAATGGGCTTCCCATTTGTTTTGGTCCAACTCAATTATTAAGTTTATTAGTTAACAATTGTTAGTCCGTTAATTAATTAATTAGTCTAATCAATTAATCAAACGACCGTTAACCAATTGTAAGATACGTAATCAATATACATAACGTAACTACAATAATTACATTAAATACATTATAAATAATGATACCTCTATGTATACGTGTGTGACCTCATAGACTCACTTATTTCTAGTCGTATAATTATTTATTATGATATGAGCATTTCCCAACATCAGATGTCTATGGGCCTCAGGCTCATGAACGTATTACATGTTAAAGAGGAATGACTATAATACATAATCCTAACTATTACAAGATTAGGTTCCACTTGTAAACAAGTGTATGATAACGTAACACATAAGCTCCTAAAATCAGCACCAATGACCACAGATTATACATAGGTCACAAACACAAATGTGAAAGACATGCAAGAGCCAAAGAAAACATAGCTTATACCACTCATGATCATACCCATGCAAAAACGAATGTGGTTTTACCAAAACAACACCACACGGCCGACATGTTCGTACAATAATACATACACACATCCACAAATTTTTTGCCTCTACCACTAAAACAAAGGCTCTTAAGTCGAGTCAGTTTCCCGCTAAACCGTCCTTCTATTTTGCGCAACAAAACAACACCTATAAAAAACAAAAGTATGATATATCTAACCATCTCCATAAATACAGGAATGTAAAATTGAAATGATGAAATCATAAGAAAAAAATAAAAACCTACCAATATCTCATGTTTATCACGCCTCTTGTACAACTGATCATATGGAATGAGTTGGAAGTAATATAGAGGAAAACCATCGTCGCATATTTGCTCAAAAGTTGATGCTTTTCCTACTTTGATTCGAGCCTTGTGTGTTACGCTTGCCATATGTCTCATTGCATCCTCACAAATGTGTTTGCGTATGCGGTAACATATGTGTGTGCCTTGATAAAGGAGTCAACATAAAGTTTATCTGTAACACCCCTAAAATGGGTCGCAGCGGAATTATGTCTGAGAGCGTTACTTCATAATACCATTGTACAAGACTTGAGAGAACGACCTCTAAATGTGTCATTTGAAAAGTAATCTTGTAAAGTTTGGACTCCAATGCACATCAGTTATGTCAAGTTGCTTGTTCACCTAAGAAATACATGCTTAAAAGTGTCAACATAAAGTTGGTGAGTTCATAGGTTTATGTAAGTATAAATGTTGGATCAAAGATTTGTAAAGTATGTATTACCATTTCAACCCTTATAATAGTCACAAAAATGTAAGTATGCATGTTGGAATTTAAAATTTTGTAAAGTGTGTATGGCCAATTCAATCCTTATAATAATCACAAAAATGTAAGTATACATGCTGGAAATCAAAGATTTATAAAGTATGTATGGCCATTTCAGTCCTTATAATAGTCACAAAAATGTAAGTATGCATGTTGGAAATCAAAGATTTGTAAAGTGTGTATGACCATTGTAACACATACAATAGTCACAAAGATGTGATTACGATTACACTAAGTTCATGATACTGAGGCTCGGACTTGTAATGTATGCCAATCTTTTTAGGCACTGTAAGTGTTCAAGTAAGTGTCGTTCAATGCTCCGACATGGTATACGTTCGTTAGTCCAATCCGTCAAACTAGTGAGAATTACTCACCCGAACGAGGTTGTCACGCCCAAATAGATCTATTTTATAACACTCGCGCCTACTAATCGTAATTAACAGTTCACGCCCTTAAGCTAATCCGTAATCATTTCAAAAGTAAAGTAATGTACTTGCGTTCAAAATTGAAAACAAGCAATGTATCTCACCGCGAGATATGTAAATGAGTATGTAAACGAGTTTGTAATTAGTCATGTAAATGAGTTTGTAAACGTTATTGCAAAAGAGTTTGTAATCAATCATGTAAATGAGTTTTAAACAATTTTGTAAACATGTATGTAAATGAGTATGTAAACAAGTTATGAAATCAAGTATGAAAACGAGTTTGTAAATGCACATGTAATCACGCCCCAAAAGTGATAAAGTATATGTAAAACGAGTAAAAACTTGAGGCTATAAACTCACCTCAAGTGAATGTATCGAATGCAATAACAATCAACAAAGAATATCGTCACGAATAGCCGAAATGCAACCTAATTAATTATAGGTCGTATAAGTACGATGTATTAAAAATAAATACAACAATGTATATTATAAAGTTATATCACCACCTAATAGTTTTGTTTAATTTATAAAAGTTGAAACAATGTTTAAGTCACGCTTGATATTTAATGTCCAGATATATATATCCGTAAAAATATTATCTCTGTCTAATAATTGATTATTTGTTAATAACGCTTGATTTAATATTTTTATTATTTATATAATGATATTATATAAATAGTTTAATCTTTTTGTAAAATAATATTTATAAAGTTAGAAACATGTATAAATATTATATAGGTAATGCTACAATATTTTGTAAGATTTTTATTGAAACGAACCAACACTATTCATGTCATGAAAATAGTGCAGAAAAATTAATATAAAGTTGTCTAGCTTTTATAACTTCTAGTTGTATATATATACACTTCTAGTTTTCGAAAATTTGATGTTAATAGTAAAACGTCATTCCGAACATGTTTGTAGTTTTACACTTTGGCCGAATCGGACCCGAAGGCCCTCAAAGACTCAGTTTCAGATTCTGCAGTAAACTCGCAGTAAAGCTGTGAAATTTATATATATTTTCCCAAAATCTTTAAAAACTCATAACTCACTCATTTTAACTTTGTTTTGCTTGTTCTTTATATGTATGAAGTCATGACGAGATAATCTATCAAAATAAAATACTCACATATTTTATAAAAATCTGTGCCGACACAGTTTATTCAAACTGTTTTTATAAAATTACTTTTATAACTTTTAAATTGTCGAAATCTTGCAAAACTCATAACTCTTTCGTTTTAATTCCATTTTTAGTGTTTTCTATACCCACGGTTTCATGTTGAGATGATCTAACATAATAAAAATATTTATACATTTTTATCAGATTAGAAACAGTAGCAGTTTTTATAAAACAATTTTTATAAAAACAATTTTATATATTTAATTATCGTAATTTTGACAAATTCATATCTTCTTCGTTATAGCTTCGTTTTTCGAGTTCCTTATATATTTGGAATCCTCATGAAATGTACTAATTGAATCTCAAATGAAAATAGTTTATAAAAATTTATATGTTTAAAGTTTATATAAACTGTTTGAATTATTGTTTTATAAAATTTATTTTATAAACTTTTGACTTAATTAAATTATTACAAGTCCTCTAATTTAATTAATAACACATCTTGTGTATATTTTTGGTCCTTGCATTTATGTTCATTAATTTATGTTTAAATAAAATGTCCTCATAATTATTTATATATAAACTTTATAAGTAAACTCTTACAAATTAATTTATCTATTAATTTTATAAATTAATCAACACTTATATAACATCAAATAAAACATGTTCTTGCATCTAACAAATTTTAAACATCATTTCATCATGTGTAGGAGTTTATTCGATTATGAATATGTTTGTCTTTATTTTATAACTTTATAAAATAACTCATAAGTGGTGATTAATAATATAACAATAGGTATGTAAATAAGTGAAGTAATCATAAAAGTGTAGAGATTATAATGTACCTTATGAATGAATAAAGATGTAAATACTAAATCGAAACCCTAGTTCTTCAACCCCAAAATCCATTTTATAAACCCAAATACCCCTTTGCAAACCCTAGCTTTGATTCTTAAAAACCCTTAATACACCTTATATAATAACCCTAATAATACTTGTATACTTGTGTTCTTGGTAAAATGAAAACTACAAAACCTTTTGTATAATGATTTTGAGCCGTGGGTTATTAGAGAGAACAAGAGAGAAATTTTTGAGTGTTAATGTGTCATTGTGTGGTGTATATTTTTGATGTTTCAAGTTTTAAATTTATATTTTGCCGACTTAACCAAAAACAACACTTTAACGGGCAGTGTACCCGGTCGGTGGTAGATTCGTGGTAAGTAGGGTGTCGAACACTTGAACCGAGGTTACATCTATCAATTTATTTATATTTTGGTTATCTAATCTATGTTAATTATAATCTAATTCAAACCTATGCTAAACCTATGTTAGTTCTAATCCTAATTCTAACAGGTAAAAGGGGGGTTTCAGCCTGAGAGGCTGGCATAGGTTGGTCGGTGACTATAATAAATTCAAGGCACTTTTACCCACGCAAGCTAATTAACAGAAGATAAAAGAGCGGTCGAGCCTAATGATAGAAAACTATAGCAACCATTATTAATTCGATTAGAACGTTGGTTTGTTTATTTAGTGCAATGAGTTCTTCTCTTGAGGTGGCATATCATTCTTAAGACTTTGGCGGGACTTTTTCCTAAGACCTAGACACATTAATTCTGTCACAATTAAAGCATCCACATAAAGCATCCTTATTTGCTAATTATAATCTATCTTAGGGATTAAAGCAATGGCGATCTTGTTAAACCCTAGCTCATAGAGACTTTACCCGCTTACAGCTTAATGGCAATTTATACACTAGTAGTCCACTTGTCTAACTATCCAATAGAATCAGAACGTTATTTGTTGAATTATCTAGGTTCACCTTCTAGTCAACACGATCAATAAACCATTAACAGTATCTAATTAACTAGTTAAGCCCGAAGCGTATCCTAGACACAGATTTAGAAGGACAATATTTGTAATCCTATGATTCTAGATGTATAAATTACTTTATGGAGAGCTATCCCAAACTCTAGATTACTTGGTCCGTATCACTAGATCCAGTTGAATGATAGGTCACATACAAAAGCTCGTAAACAAGTATCATGTGATAAACATAAACAAGCATGGGGGTTTCTTGGAGTAGGGACCACGCTTGATATCTTCCAGAATATTATATTCATTCCATATTTCAAATACAGTGTATTGGTCTTCTCTGGATACGGCGTATTGATCTTGTTTCCTTTGTGGTCTTTGGTGAGTGCAGGCACGGATACGCCGTATCTTCCTTAATGGATACGGTGTATTGGTCTTCAGAACAGTAATATTTAAAATATCTTCATTTAAGCTCTAGAATGCGCGCCTTTTGCTAACTTTCACCAACTACTCCATAATTACTGCAATTCTCAAATGTAAACGATTAAGTAACAATTCTTTGCAATAATTATACAAAATGGGTTAATAACATGGGATAAATGATGCTATAAAATAGACGTTATTTGATGTCATCAAATATCCCCCCACTTGAATCCTACTTGTCCTTAAGTAGCCTTTAGAAGTTTATAAAAATGTATCCCTAAGGATATTTTCCGTTAAAGCATTTATTTGATCTATTACAAGTACACAACCAAACACCTCACGAAATAGGAAGATGAAAACACTCAAATCACTCAACTAATCTATGTGGTAACATGTAACGAATTTACTCAATTGCTCGGTCATGACGAGTATTCTATCATAAGCTTGGCAATGATACACATATTCACCACTAAAGCCAAGGAGTAACAAGTTTATAAAGGTAAATATGGGTTTTTTGTATGGAAAGGCTTATGGTTGATCATTCTACAATCTTTCACCAGAAGTACCACTCCAACAGGGCAGCTGAAGCACACATACATGGCCGTAACGACGAAATAGACATGTGTGTTCGATCACATCCCCATTCGAATTTAACCAACGGTTAGGATGAAGAATGATATATGGTAGGAACCTTCTAACTTTCACCAAAAGTCGTAAACCAACGAGGCAGCTGAGACATGCATATATGGCCGTAACGATAGAATAGACATGCACGCTCGATCACATCCTCATTCGCGTAAAACCAGCTGCTAATCATTAGGTGAGAGGGAAGTAAATTGTTGTTAAATGAAAATTAAGAAACAAATAGATTAAGACTAAGATACAAGTTGCTAGACACTTTTTCCCGACCGTTACCATGATAAAGACATGACTATTTACAACATCTTCATCATAGATAAAAAACAACAACCTAAGTTGGCGTTCCCGTAATGGTAAACTTCCTAATCATCCTAAACTTTACATACTTTACAAGGCAAGTGGCGATATCTTCCACTTTGTACAATACTTTACATCGTTGATTTTTGTTGCGTATCAACGAATAATCGATCCTTCGTGTAATTCCTTCGGTTGTTGCGAAACGATTATCTTCAAACTTTCCTTCTTTTTGTGTTGCAGTTTTTCTCATTTTTTTCGATTTTTTTTGCAATCTAACTATATAAGAAACTCGAAGTAGTTTCACCATCTTCACGATCATAATAATTCCGGATAATTTCTTCGATAGTTCCTTCGTTCTTCGGATTCACCATTAATTGTGATGGTAGTAAAATCACATGAGTTTTGACTACTAATATACATTCCCATTTGCAATGTGCAAATTTCCAACCGCACCAAAGATAGAAAATGACACAAGACTCGGGAAATACAAACTTTATACTTTAAGCAACTAGCAACTGTAAATTAAACTTAATCTAACAGGGTAGGTTAAGGTGTAAGGGTGTAACGAAACAGATAATTAGTGTAGTTCCTAATGGATTGGCTCTACGGGTTGTTCTAGGGGAATCTTACTCTTAAAGTAAGAGTAAACAAAGGGTTTAAACGGGAGGTTAACTAACCGGTGTAGTTAGTTAATAAGCAACATGGAAAGGCGATTTGGGTGTAGTCCTAAAATTTACCAATTTAAACAAGTTACTCCAATTAAATCCATAATACTCATCACTGTGGTCTCGAGTGATATACCAAGCCAAGTTCTAAAGTCCACTACATCACCGACACACTCATATTTTATGGAATTTGGGTAAACATTTAGAAACGGACAGGCTAAATTCTCATAATATCTAACAAGGGTTATTGTGTGCGGGTTATGTAACATGTCATTTTTACAAAAGTATGCTTGATTTTTTTTAAATTTAAGCATAATTTAAGCATTTTAGTGTGAAAATTAGGACAAGTAAACATTCTAATTCCATCCCCCCACTTGAATTATATAACGTCCTCGTTGTATATATAAAACATTAAATACGGGAATTAAAAAGAATTAGAATGAGAAACTCCCATGATATTTGCTCAGTAGATTCTCCAATTCGCGTTTATGAGCAAGATTGTGTGTTAAACAACCGTCTTGAGGTTTCAAGACTCCAACACTTCAAGATCTCTAGATTTGTAAATCCTCCACCAATATTCGTCGATATTTCTTTCACGAGGTCCTGTGTAAAATAGGAAAAAAACGTGCATTCCTATCTTGTTAAACTAAACTAAACAAACTAAATGTGGGTCAGTCTGGTGGATACGCCGTATCAGGTTAATGAGTACGTTGTATTGCCATAACTGACAATAATGTTTTTAAAGTGCAATAAAAAATAAAGACTGATAACGTCCAGACAATCAATACGCCGTATGGTATGGAGCGGATACGTCGTATTGATGTCTGGGAAGACAGACTCGATAAAATTAAATAACAATCCGAGTTGTCTCTCGGTAAGCACTTTTGTTTACAGCGAAGGCTTTAAGTTAGACTTTTCTTCAGCTTCCACACATTTGAAATCGTAACTCTCATCTCCATTCTTACATTTGGTGTGAATATCATGCTTGGTTTCGTAACATATTCATGAACTATGGTGCTAAACTTACTGCCAGGCTTGATTCTACCACAAACAAGTCAAAACGTCATACCATGATATATATACAAAATATGGGAACCTGTTTTAGATACATCAAGATATGAATAATAATAAATGTTCAGATAGATATAAACAAAAGATTGGGATAGGAGGATCATGGGTCTGGCTATTGCTGGTCCTGCTGTGCTGCGGAGGTGCTGGCCTTGCTAGTCCTGCGTCTCACGCGCCTCGTGTACTCTCTCGGTGTCTTAAAATAGATCATGTATGTCACACCTGCCATATCCATCATCCGTGTGAGGCTAGTGGTAGTCCATGTACAGAATCTGGAAAAATCGCGAGCTATCACACTAATCACCTCACGCTGTTAAGCTAACATCCCACGTATCTCATGCACGTCCTCCTCTAATCTAGCCATCTCTGTGGCATGGTCCTGGCAGAAGCTAGTGGTGGTGGTGATACATGTACGGGTGCCGGATCAGCCTGGCCACCCTCATCAACAATAGGGGCATCTTGAGCCACCCCAAGGGGACCAGTCGCAGCATCGGGCTGCCTCTCTGGTCCCATGTCCACCCACACCCAAGTATCGTCTAACTGCTCACAAATCTGCAGTCTAACCAACTCAACCATATCAATAATTGTAAGCTCAGGGGAAATAAGTGTCAATCCTGCAAGTATCTCCACAGCCAGAAGTCCAAAATGCTCAGTCAAACGAGCCACAAACTGTCCTCCAGAGATATGAGCCCCGCTCTTCCTCCCAGCAGTAAACATCCTCAGATATTGGGCCGATAAGTAAGGAATGTTGACCAATCCAACATCCATCCCTCTCAAATAAAACAAATCAGTCACGGTTACCTTTTCAGGTGCCTGACTCCTCCCAGCAATACTGTGTGCCATCATCCTATGACAAAGTCTCAGCATCGGATCTTTAATCAAAATGTAGGAAGGGGGAGGTCCCAATAAATCTTCATTAGTATAAATAACCCTTCAACAATCATGCAGATCCCCCTTCCCAAGGATCATCCTCTCACTCTCACTCCAGTACCTAGCAAACCTAAGGGACTCCATCTCCTCCCCGGTATGTAATCCCAAGGCCAGAATAAACTGCCTCCAGCTCAAACGTCTCCTGGCTCCACCTAACTAAAACTGAATAGTATCAGGAGCATCCAAGTCAAGTAATACCTCTCTAAATCTGAGCGTGCTAAGGATCTCCAGAATGAGCTCCCAAACCAGTGGCCCCTAGTATTAAATAGCCTCCCCTAAGCCTGACTAGTGAATACAACTACATCGGCATCATCATGGTGCTCCATCGCCATCATAGCAAACAAACCATCCCTTATAAGCTCGGACATCCCCTGAAAATCCACAACCTAAACCTTGTGTATCTCTCGACTATAAATCCTCTCCAAACTCTCCTCGAAGTCAACAATATCCGCATCAGTATACCCAAGACCCTGGTGCCTAAGAAATGGTTTTCTTTGCTCACGTGGTGGTAAGGGTGCCATATCTGCAAAATTAACGACAAAAGCACAAAGATTATAGAATTTTTAACCTTCTGTTCTGAGAGTGGATAAGGCGTATTTATAAATGGATACGTCGTATAAGGATCAATATGCTCAATACGCTGTATAGGTTTTTAGTCTATACGGCGTATGGGTTTTAAAACTCAGGATCCTATTCTCATCAATACGCCGTATTCAATTTAACGAATACGCCGTATTGAGGTTTTAAATTAGGGTAAAAATTTGGTCAATACGTCGTATCCATATGAGTGGATACGCCGTATTGATCTGCAATATGAAAACGAAAAGGGGGTTCCCCTGTTTACCTATTTTAACCTAATTAAATCTCATAAACTACTAACATCTATTCAGGAGGGAAGCAAAAGGCATTCAACAAAGGTATATCTCCTAATTCTTAAACCAAACCCTAACCCTAATTTGAATCGAAATAGTAAATTAAAAAGAAAAAGGGAACGATTATTACCGTTTGATTGTGATAAAGGAGAGTGCTATTACGAATCAAGAACAAGGGATGATCTCTAGGAATTTTAGTGGTAAAATTTGTGTGTGTGTGGTGAAATTTTGTTGGTAAAAAACAGATCTGGCGTATTGATTGAGTTTTTATACCCAAAATCAATACGCCGTATCGAGGTTTACATAATACGCCGTATTGGCGAATTTTGTTGACTTAGTCAACGCAAGTTAAAAACAGTGGATACGCCGTATAGGTTTTACCCTAATACGCCGTATCCGTCCTTGGAGACCAATTTTCCTAATATTAAGCAAAGAAACGTACCTTGGCCTCCGCAACATTATCGCACAATCACCATCCTTATAATACCGCTTAGGATCGAACGGAATGCCAAACGACACATATAAACTCATAATGAGAAAGAATAGCTCTCTAAATCACGATTTTAACTTTTAAGTTTATGACAAAACTTCCCATTCTGAAAGTTTTAGTGACTTTATCGTGACTCGTTTTAGAAAGCACACTTGACCCATGTATAATTTCATTACCCTCTAAAGACTGTATTATATCGATATCATTATCATCATTGTCGTTTGCTGATTTTAAATCATCGGGACGAATAAGATTGAAGGGGAACAGATCATTGAAGTACAAGACAATTTGTTCCTCTTCATTATATCCAAACAACGATGTTTCATTTTTTAAATCAAATTCCTCGATATGTTGAGGGTTTAAAATTGGTTCAGTTAATAAATCTGATTTAGACGTTAGAGCATCATTGTAAACAATGGCTGGAAATTCATTCTCAAAATCTTTAAAGAAGTCTAAATCATCGAAACAACTGATATGAGGCTCAGGTGGTGGAAGTTAAGGCATGACTTTTTCATTATTGTTTTCCGAATCCGTTTTCAAATCTTTGGTAGAAAATATTTTATAAGAGAGCGAGTTTTTTTCAAAAATTACCGTGTAGTCTTCATTGTCGGAATCGTCAAACGAAACTCTAAAGTCAATCTTATCGTTAAGAGAACGTACCGTGGGTTCATAAGATAGTGTTTTGATGATACCTCGTCATTAAAGGCTATAGCCGGGAATTCGGTTTCAATGGATCTGAGGTCGTGAATGTCTTCATCGTTCCAGATCTTACCATACTTAGCACTTTCCCAGTTAAACACTATCCCACGTTTTTGAGCTTTTTCTTTCTCAAGCCTGATGTATTCCTCCATAGTAATGTTTGGATCGTCCATCCTGACACAATCTTTCTAGAAAAACTATTAAATAACCAATATGTCGTATTCAGTGAACCGAATACGCCGTATCGCACAAACAGAACAGACAAGCAGGAATATAAACCACTCTAAATTACAATAATCTAATTAACACTACTCCTAAGGGTTAGATCTAATCTAAAAAAACTAAAACATAAAATAAAAATCAAGATTAATTTTCACTCCCCGGCAACGACGCCAAAAACTTAATGTGTCGTTGTGTGGTGTATATTTTTGATGTTTTAAATTTAAAATTGATATTTTGCCGACTTAATCAAAAACAACACTTTAAGGGGCAGTGTACCCGGTCGGTGGTAGATTCGTGGTAAGTAGGGTGTCGAACACTTGAAGGGAGGTTAAATCTATTAATTTATTTATATTTTGGTTATCGAATCTATGTTAATTCTAATCTAATTCAAACCTATGCTAAACCTATGTTAGTTCTAATCCTAATTCTAACAGGTAAAAGGGGGTTTCAGCCTAAGAGACTGGCACAGGTTGGTCGGTGACTATAATTAATTCAAGGCACTTTTACCCACGCAAGCTAATTAACAGAAGATAAAAGAGCGGTCGAGCCTAATGATAGAAAACTGTATTAACCATTATTAATCCGATTAGAACGTTTGTTTGTTTATTTAGTGCAATAATTTCTTCTCTCGAGGCGGTATATCATTCTTAAGACTTAGGCGGTACTTCTTCCTAAGACCTACATTAATTCTGTCACAATTAAAGCATCCGCATAAAGCATCCTTATTTGCTAATTATAATCTATCTTAGGGATTAAAGCAATGGTGATCTTGTTAAACCCTAGCTCATAGAGACTTTACCCACTTACCGCTTAATGGCAATTTATACACTAGTAGTCCACTTGTCCAACTATCCAATGGAATCAGAACGTTATTTGTTGAATTATCTAGGTTCACCTTCTAGTCAACACGATCAATAAACCATTGGCAATATCCAATTAACTAGTTAAGCCCGAAGCGTATCCTAGACACAGATTTAGAAGGACAATATTTGTGATCCTATGATTCTAGATGTATAAATTACTATATGGAGAGCTATCCCAGACTCTAGATTACTTAGTCCATATCACTAGATCCAGTTGAATAATAGGTTGCATACAAAAGCACGTAAACAAGTATCATGTGATAAACATAAACAAGCATTCAACGATAAATCAAGAAATCGAGATAAACAAATACCAAACATTCAGATCTTCATAATAATGGCTAATACCTGAAGGTATTAGCCTTCAAACATCATAATAAATACAAGAGCAATTATTTAGCCAAGGTAAACTAACCGAGTTAACGAACGATACCAAAAATTGAACGATTACTAAAGTATATAGAATTACACGATGTCTTCTATGGATTGGAATGCGTTGCAAGACCTCTTTTGCTCTTTTTCTCCTCTGAAAATTAACTTTTGTGGTTTAGGTATCAAGAATATGATTTAGCACGCTCAAAACTCATTTTTGAGTTTTGTATTTATAGGGTCTGGAAGTCGGTTCGATACGGAGTATCCAAGGATTGGATACGACGTATTGGGGGTTTCTTGGAGTAGGGACCACGCTTGATATCTTTCAGAATATTATATTCATTCCATATTTCCAATACGACGTATTGGTCTTCTCTGGATATGGCGTATTGATCTTGTTTCCTTTGTGGTCTTTGGTGAGTGCAGGCACGGATACGCCATATCTTCCTTGATGGATACGGCGTATTGGTCTTCAGAACAGTAATCTTCAAAATATCTTCATTTAAGCTCCAAAATGCGCGCCTTTTGCTAACTTTTACCAACTACTCCATAATTACTGCAATTCTCAAATGTAAACGATTAAGTAACAATTCTTTGCAATAACTATACAAAATGGGTTAATAACATGGGATAAATGATGCTATAAAATAGACGTTATTTGATGTCATCAAGTGTTTACTTGCAAGAGAAATGTGTGTGTAAGAGTTTACTAGGAGGTCATATTTATAGTGGAAGTAATTATCAAAACCATGTGTTTAGGGGGTGGTTTAAGGACAAGTTGTAAGAGCTTTCATCCTCCCTAGGAGAAGGCAACGGTTTGGGTACAAGGAGAGGACAAGAGATTAGATAATTTATGGAGAAATGGGTTTTTAGGGTTTACATGATGGGTAATAACAAGATGAAGTGATACTAGTGGAGAATTTGTAATTTATTTGTGTTATACTACTTATAAAACCGACCCTAGTAATGTATTAGTGTAGGAATTATTTAATTTTTAGGTATTAGGTATAAAAGTGGGTATTTGTTGAAGTATAGATAGGTATTGGTGCTTCCGTGTATGCATAAATGTACTTTATTGTGAAACGTAAACGTTTTACGTAACCGATAAAAATAAAAAGTGAAAAGTTAATAATTATCTTTGTAATAATTATATAACATTTGCTTGACGTAAATTTTTATTTGTTTGATGTCGGTTTACGTTGTTTGTTGATTTTTAGTTTACGCGATTTAACTAAATGGTTGAAATTAAAAGTAAATGCGTAAAAGTTTAAAATAAATGGTTGAATATTTATTGACGTAAAATGACGTGAAAATGTGAATTGTTACAGTCTCCCTGTGTTAAAAGAATTTTGTCCCAAAATTTAGTTTGAGTTGCCTTCCGGAATGGTGTTGGTGAAGAGGTGTGGGTTTCAATTTCTTGATGATGGTTAAACTTGTCGGCGGATTGTCCTAGGGTGACTAACGATGCGTCTTTGACTTTTCGGCTTAAGATTTGGTATAAGATGATGTCGACTTTATATAGTAAGATGGTGTAAGAGTTTACTTAGTTATTATGATCATTAGTTTGGTTTCGCGTGATAAATACGTTTTATGAATATCCACACAAAGCTTGATATAAATAGAAAATTGTTTATTGATAAGAAGTTTTAGGGTGACTACTCTCAGCATGGCATGGTCCTTCCTGAATTATACATATGTGATCAGCCTATGTATATTTGAGGGCTAACGGTGCGATGCTCATTTTCGTCAAAATAGTGCAAAATAATGGTTTATATGATGAAAGCAATGTAGTTGATTATTTTGTGAATCAATAACGAGATAGTTCATAAAGTGATGATAAAATGATTGTAAGGTCGTTTATAAAATGTTAGTGAAATAGTTTGTCAATGATAGTAAAATGGTTTATCATGTGATAGTGAAACGTTTCATAAAGTTATAATGTTTTAGTAAGCGGCCTGTCTAAATAGATAGAAAATTAAAATGAATTTGACATTTTCATAATACATTAATTTGAAAGATAATTGATTTCATTGTTTTCCCTCCAAAATACTACATGGTTTCTTAATACTACAAACCTCCAATACAAGCTAGTACATAAATCATGAAGCAAGATATCTATGAGCGATGTCCTAACTGACTGGTCACGAGCTCCTTGAGCTTCTTGAAGTCCTCTCGGTCCTGACGGTGGGACTCCTGAACCGTAGCCAACTGACGCTCAATCTTAATACGAGCGAGTCTCTTATGGTTACGAGTAATTGTCTCGACTGCCTCCATAGTCCTAATCGTAGCGCGCAGTGAAGCATTCTTTGCCTCAACAACATCTACCATAAATCTCAAAGCTGTCAACTCCTCCTGTATGGGCACCCCTATTAAATGCTCTTGTATGCCCCGTATTGCCTCCCCGTGTTGGGCTAGTGTTCTCACAACGATCGCTACAGGAAAAACAACTGAAGCGACGGGTACTGGGTGGATAACATCCACACCGATGTCAATCGTGACTTTGAAACTTCCCTGGACGGAATCAGCAAAGACGGGAATAGTTGGTGCAACCATAACCTGCACCAATAAGAGTTTATATAAATTGCTTTTATATGAAACCATGCAAGATGTGTGCAATATGAAAGGTAAACATGATGCAAGACGATGTATGGTAAAATGAATATGCACTCATGGCCGGGATGGAAACGTAATCATGGCGAACTGGAATGCATCATGGCATAAATGAATGATGGTAAAATATCATATAAGATAAATTAATGTTTGCATAATGTTTAGGACATACGAGTTTATAGTATTACCTTGCCTTAAGAAATGTTCTAGTATTTATATAATAACTCTTATATAATTAAATGTAAATATACATAAGGGATGTTGATAAATGCTTAAGTGTATATATTAAATACCCGGGATTTTGCCAAATAAAAGCCAAGAAAATGCCAAAAGAATAGAAAAATGTGTGCTTTTGTGTCTATTGTACAGGAAAGGATAAAAAGGACAAAAAGAAGCAAAAACAGTCAAAAACCAACAAAGAAATGGAAAAGACAAGACAAGAGCAAAGAAATAGCCAATGATCAAAGCCGGATCAGTCTAATACAAGGAATGAAGACCCAAAATAAAAGTCAAGGACCAATTATGACAAGTCTTCAAAGTCAAAGGGCTTATTTGGAAGTTTTGAAGATCAAGGGACCAAGATTGTAAAAGGTGAAAAGTTGTTTGTAAAGAGGAAAAAGAAGAAAGAAACCACAAGGGCCGAATTTGTCATTCTCCAATCTTGTTTTATACTACATTTTGGACGGGGCAATCGCAGGGACTGAAAGTGCAAACTCTTCAAAGTTTTAAACAGAAAACGCGTTTTTTTAAACCGCCTCTAACAAACTCAACAGCTTTTCCCGCCATTTTCCCTAACAAACCCAATTCACAAAATTCCCACCCCCGCTCCTCTATATTACTTGAACTCGTTCATAAACCTCCTCCATGTCAAATCACCCACGTGTCAACCATTGATTGGTTCGAACACCTCATATCTCTCATCAAACGGCTATAAATGATTCGAAATATGATCAAGGGCCAAGATTAAGTGGAAGTTTCGAGAATTCCACTCCTCTCTTCTTCAATCCTCTATAAATAGAAGCTTAGGGTTCATATTTTCGGGTTGTTGTTTTGTGTTTTAATTTTCACTTTGTATTTTCTCTCAATATTAAGCATTTACTTTCAAATTTTTAGCAATTAGCTTTAAGCATTTGTACTCTCTTTCTTTAAGCTTGTACTTCATCTATTTGAGTAATCACATTCAGTTTTCAAAGTTTACTTGTCCTTTGATTTCAATTTTAAGTCGATTTCATCCAATAAGCTCTCAATAAGCTCATTTGAGCTTATTACTGTTGATAAGCTCAAAATCAGTCAAACTTTGTTTAGAATCATTCCTTTACTCATTCTTAACAATTTGAATCAAAATAATGATAACTTGAGGCATTTGAGTTCATTTTGAAGCAACAAGGAGTTATAAGCTGACAAAAGCTTATTGAGCTTGAATGCTCAAGGTTTAGAGGCTAAGGAGCCATTAGGATTGTGTTTTCCAAAGCCACTCACTCTACAAGAGTGGCTTAAGTGCTGAGACTCCAATAATCTCAAGGTACATTTCTTATATTTCATATAGCTTAATCTTAGCTTAAAGTAGTTGTTGATTACTATTCATTACTGCTTAATTCTTTGCAAAACATGTTGTTTAGGCTTGTTAATTAGCTGTTTTTAAGTTTCATTAGAATAAATTTGAGTAATCTCAATTTCTCATATAAT
>BQNB010086697.1:4678-28118 GCA_026074375.1 Tanacetum coccineum | reverse complement strand
AAAAATTTAGAAAAATGATTTTTAAACTTAGAAAAGTCTAAAATAACATAAAAACTCAGAAAACTATTTTTAAAATTAAATTCGTATTTTTAAATTTAAAAATAAAAGCTTAAAAATTAAAATTAAAATCTAATAGGTGTAAAAATGATTTTACTGAATGTAAACCTAAAGCTATTTTTTATAAAACTAAAAACTATTTTTTTGTATTTTTATAAAACGTTTTTCTATTTTTATTGATTTTTTTATTTTTAAACCTACGAAAAATCCTAGAAAATAATCTAATGAAGGTAAAATTCTCAAAAAATCAAGAAAAATACTACTAGAAACAAGGAATACAAGAAAAATAAAACTAATCACACAGCTAAACAAATAAGCTCCAAAATAAGCTGTATAAGCTACGGCTTATTAAATGTAAAGAAAATGAAAAAGGGTACTAGTATTAAACTTGGGGAAAGGTTACTGGATGAGCTAATGTAGCATGATGGTTAACACGTATGGTTATTGAGAGGGAGGTCGTGGGTTCGAGGCAGGCAAACCCCAACTTTTTGCTTTTTTTTTATTTTTGATTTTTTTTTACAAAACTGAATATTGGGACTTATTTAAGAACTAATTTAGAGCAACTTTAAAACTGGACTTTTTGTCTGAAAGTGACAAATAAGCCCTAAAATAGCTTATCAATAAGTTGTTCACAGAAAGTGGGCTTTTGCCCTTGGTTTTATTTAAAAGCTTGTAAAAAGCTCAAATTAAGCTCAAATTCAATTTCAGAAGCTATTCCTAAGAGCTTATGATGTAAGGAAACTGAATCTAACAAGCTATTTTAATAATTAACACTTAAAGTTGACTGAAATTAAGGCTCAAATAGGCAAACTCATAACTAAATTCTAAAAGCTCAAAAATCTAATAAGCTAGATTGCAATATAAGCCAAGACAGAAACTGAGCTTATGAGAACTTAACAATCCACTACTAAGCAATGAATTCCAATCATTAAATCAGCTACTATAAGCTAAGTTTCTAAAATTAAAGGCTAATCTAAGTTACTACTGTTTTTGGAATTTTTGAGATTTTTATGAACTTTTGACAGCAAATTAATCTAAGAAATTAAGCTAATAATTAAAGAGCAATACTTAATTTACACTAAACTATTCCTAAACTATAAGCTAGAAGAAATTAAGCCCTAAGATCCTAAAGTAACTAGCCTAAAATTGACCCTAAAGTAACAGCAGTACTAACTGCTGTTAGTACTGATGTACTTGGCAAAAGGCAAGCAACAATTGTGCAGGTTTCCTAGAGGGATAACCTGCACTTAGACACTCTTATTGAGTGTGTACAAACTCAAAACAAGCAAGAACCAAGCCTTAGATGGCTTGGTTCAATAATTTGCACAAGTGAAAACTATGAAAATTCCCCTGGTGCAGGATCTCTCAAATTAAGCCCTAACTTTTTAGATTTTGAAATCTAATTTTTGAAAATGCTTTTCCTAATGATTAAAAGTGAAAATGAAACTGACTCAAGTAAAATGGAAAAGTCATTTTGACTTTTTGATGTCGAACTAGCTTAATCCAAACACCCCTTTATACCTTGACAGATTAGATCAAAGCTTATAAAATAAAAACTAGACAACTAAATCTTAATACCAGATACTAGTTAACTAATAACTAACCTAATAAACATAAATCATTAATCACTTAAGCCAAAATCTAAATCTACAACTAATTATTAACTAATATTTTTGGTTTTTATGAGTTTTAGACAAGTAGATGAAAAACAAATATCTATAAGGCTTAAGCTAAAAACAGATGATGAATAAGCATAAAATAACAATATAGCACTAAATTTATCAACTAGAAAACAGATAAGCACTTTTAATAAGCAAATAAGTAAATCTAAGCTAATTAGGCAATTTAAAGCTAAAAATTAAAACAAGGAAAGTAAAAGGAAAACTTACAGTTTGCCTAGCTTAACAAGGCACAAAATGACTCTTAGAGCTTTGCTACAAGCTCTCCTAGCTTATAAATAAGCTAGGAGTAAAGTCCTTGAGAGCTCTTCCCTTTCTAGCTCTCCTTCCATTAGCTTAAAAGTCCACAAGCAAAGGTAAATAAGTACTTTAGCTAGTTTTAGATATTAAGTATGATTAAGACCAAGTTAAGCTCAAATCATGAGCTTAGAGACTCATGAGAGCTGTTGAGCTTATAGGAGCTTATTTAGCTTTAACTTAAAATTTTAGGACAAATGAAAAAGAGAGAGAGCTTATGAATGTAAATACTGAATTTCATTAACAAAAGCAACTGATTACATTACTTTAAAAAAAGATTACAAAACATTTAAGGAAAATTACATTTAGCTAAAAATGAAATTTTAAGATACCTAAAAGCTACTAAAAAACTAGATGTGTGTGTGTGAGGTGAGAGCCTATTTATAGTGCCAAGCTGAAGCTTTTAGGTCTTGCTTGATGCCCACACTCCAATCAATCCCAGCCAATCATTTGAGGGTTATTGTAAGCCGTTGGATCAAATATGGATGCTCAAAGATTGCCAAGCTGTCATTCTCATGATGTGACAGCTTGTGCTAGTTTACTGAGTAAATCCAATGCAAAAATCCCCATTCCTCTGTGCTTTCTCAACCTCCATGTGGCTTTGATGCTTGGGTAGACAAATGAAAGCCCTTGATATTACAAATTTGACCCTACCATCTTGTTAACGATCCCTTAAATTACCTTAATTGCCCATCAATTGGGGAAAGCCCTTTGATTTACCTTGGGTAAAGATGGAGATGTCGGGTGAACAGTAACCACATTTTCCCGCTTGTTTTAACTGTAAAGGGGGTAATACGGTTTAAACTTTGGAGATATTGTAAATATGGTCCTTGTGGTTGGTTATAAAAGGTGTAGGGTATAAAAAAGTTTAGGAAATAGCAAGAATGGTCCTTGTGGTTTTATGAAAGGGATATTGGGCTAATGGATTGGGCTTTTGGAACCGGGCATAGCCCATTTAGGGTTTAAGGGACTATTTTTGCAACTTTTGAAATTTGAGGGGCTATTTTGGAATATTTTGGGTAGATTTGACTTTTTCTGGCTTTTGGCTTCCGGCTTTTGTTCACTCTTCCGTTCTTGTGTCCGTGTTTGCCCGTTTTTGACGGTTTTCTTTTGATTTTTGATATATCCGTACCTGCACACACAAAACACAAATACAAGCATATTTTTGCCATTTTTGGTTTGTTTTGAGCTTATTTGGGCCATTTTAGGTATAAAAGGATATGTGTTTTTTACACTTATCAAAATTCTCCAAACTAAACGATTGCGTGTCCTCACGCAATATCACATGCCTTATAACCAAATACCTCGAAATTTTCCCCAAACTAATCCTTTAGAAAGTAGTAAAGTCTTTGTGGGAAAAATTTCTAAGTCACAAGTTATAAAACACCCGATTTCCCATTTTCAAAGATTTTTTCTCTTTTTATGATTTTTCTTGATATATTCCTAACTACAACTTATTTGTGTTGACATAATGTATTGTTTTCATTACCTCATTGGTAACTTTAAGGATCATAGAACAAAAAGCACATTTAAGTGTCTTAAAAGATAACTTCATCATCCCTGATTTTTCTCGTTTCCCATGCTAAACTTAAAAACAAGATCATTGTCAATTACAAGTCATGACACTAACACTACTCATAAATACTAAATGTGTACTTACTTTTCCTCCCGCAAATCCTACTTTTGTATCTCAAGATTTTACTTAAGTCATATACCCGAAGGCTCTTTAAGACTTTTATTTCGATACTTATTAATTCCAAAAATAAAGCGTAATGGTTAAGAACGCAATAATTAATATACCGAAGGCTCTTTTAGACTTTGTTTCGATACTTATTATTTTCATAATTAGCGTAAGGTTAAGGGGAAAAAATGCAATAATTAGCTCCTAGCCCTTTTTCAAAAAGATTCAAATGTCATCAAGATAAAGTCCACAATCGAGGCAACCAAAATTTTGGCTTTTTTTTGAAAATTAGGCTACCTTAAGCAAAGGCACCATTCATGTCATATTACCCTAAGGCTTCTTTATGTATGAATGGACCAATTCTATTTGAACCATAATACCCTTAGGCTCTTTAAGGCACAAATAGAAAAAATTAAGGCAACATTATAAAACCTCAGTCCTTTAGAAAGGCTAAAACATCGGTCACGCCTCTGACTAAGATGTAGCCAAAATATTTCGACTCGGTAACATCTCGACCTTTTAAGAGGGCTGTAACATCGGTTGTGAGCCGGCAAGATGCAGGCAAAATTTTTATCATGTCTTGGATTATTATTGAAATCTCTACTTATCCCATATACCTAGGCTCTTTAAGGAATAAGCAAAATATTCCATTAATGTGGATACTATAGTATGCCAATTATGTATTCCTGATGAGTACTCTTCATAATCACAAATGAACTAGAGATAACTTTCTGATTAAACAAATTATTAACAAAAAACCACACAACTCTATTTTATTAAACATTTATATATAAAGGAAAACAAGCTAATGGCCGAACGAACAAAAAAGCACAATTACCACTTATGAGCTTGAAATT
Source organism: Tanacetum coccineum (assembly GCA_026074375.1). NCBI lineage: Eukaryota > Viridiplantae > Streptophyta > Magnoliopsida > Asterales > Asteraceae > Tanacetum > Tanacetum coccineum. The sequence goes on along the minus strand of BQNB010086697.1, from coordinate 23,547 downwards.
GAACCAACCTACTCTACGTTTATATGTCATGACTTATAAATAACCTATCATTTCTTGTTCTTCTCGTAATCAACACTATCATCTCTTATTCTTTGCAATTTAAAATCTCTAATAAAGAAATTCGCAAATACTTAGCCTATATAAAATCCAACTCGGCATATTTAAAATCTACTTGAGATTAGCACAAGTCTTCATTTACTAATGATTTCAAGTCTAGCATATTTAAAGTCTACATGAGACTAGCACAAACTATCATCATTAATTGTTAAAGGAGAAAGCTAGAACTCTATACGTTTGATCGGGTCAAAAATTACTTCTTATTCTCACCAACGGAAAACCTACATTCGTGTCTTAACATTTTTTTTATTACAAATAAGAACTTAAAATTTTAAAATTTTTGCTATTTTTGTGGGAAAACGGGTACGTGAGAACAAAACAATAAGCAGGTAACATCAAATCGATAGATTCCCTCCCCAAACTAAAACGAAACATTGTCCTCAATGTTTAAGGTCGGGTTTCTACGTAAATCTAAGCCGTTTATGAATTATGCAAAGATAAACGTGAATCGATAAGATGAAAGGATATTGGATTTCCCCAAACTAATTTCACACAAAGGATACCGGACACGAGAGGCTTCAGAAATCGTTGGTTCAATCCTACAAAAATCACAAGCACAAACAACAAACAACAAGAAACCGGAAGAGGATAGCCACAACACATCACAACACATTAAAAATAGAAAGAAAAATAGAAAAGGATAAGCATGGGGTGAACTCCCACGAAGCGGCTTGTTTTTGGTCACCGAGTCGCAAGCTCGACTCGATCCCTGAATTTAGTTGTCCTTAGGGAGAGTGTGGAGATCTGGGACTACCTTGGGTGGTATGTCCCCTCCGAAGTAATGTTTCACACAGTGACCATTTACTTTGAAATTTGGACCATCGGGTTGAGATAATTCCACTGTTCCATAAGGAAAAACTTAAGCGATAGTAAAAGGTCCCGACCAACGAGTTTTAAGCTTTCCGGAGAATATCTTTAACTAGGAGTTGAAGAGTAAAACTTGATCACCAACATTGAAGATTCGATTCTTGATCTTTGAGTCGTGAAGTTTCTTTGTCTTCGCCTTGTAAATTAATGAATTCTCATAAGCTTGATCTCGAAGCTCGTTAAGCTCATTTAGTTGCAGCTTTCGATGATCACCTGCGGTTTTGAGGTCGAAATTTACGTGCTTAAGAGCCCAATATGCTTTGTGTTCCAATTCGACTAGTAAATGACAAGACTTTCCATAAACGAGCTGATAGGGTGTGCATCCGATCGGTGTTTTGAAAGCGGTACGGAATGCCCACAAAGCATCGTCTAGCTTGTCAGACCATGAGGCACGGTTTTCTCCTACCGTCCTTTCAAGAACACACTTAAGACCACGATTTGACACTTCAACTTGACCACTCGTTTGAGGGTGGTAAGCGGTAGCTAAACGATGTGTGACTCCCCTATTGTTGACTTCACCCTTTTTTTTGTAGCAAATTGATCATTTACAAAAGTGGTCCCATTGATTCGCTTATTATAGCTTTCTTGATGTCCAAATCAGGCATAAAGAGACTTGTAAAAATTTTCACAACTACACCGAGAGCATCGTTTTGTGGGGTTCTTATGAGCCGCCTTTGCTTCCACCCTTTTTGATAGATTTGTCGTCTGCTACCAGAAGTATACTTATTCCCTTTTGGATGACGGAAATGGTCCCATAAAAATACAATACCCCAATATATCGAAGATTTTACAAAGACTAGGATAGCTTTCGTTTGAGGCATTTCATAACGTTGAGAAATTTTGCTCTGTCGTTGGCACGTATCACAAGATTTGATATCGGTAGTTATTATGAGCATTCTCGATATATAGTGGGCAAAGAATCCGGCTTCAAATACTTTGCGACTAGCGGTGAGTTTGAGATTGGCATTTGTATGGCCATCGGTGGGTTCATTCATACAAGGCCTTGAGGATTTCAAGAAGCTTCGTGTCCATGTACTTACCTACGAAATGATTTGATCCACACATATACGAAAGGGTAGGGATCATCACTGATAATATTTTACGTCTTTGATAAAATTTCTCTTTGTTGTATGTTGACATTCATTTTACTGATAAAATTCCCGCTGGTAGTTTGCAAATCGGCAAAACCATGGTGGTACATCCGTTTGATATGGACTCCAAGTGTTTCTAGAAGGAAAATGTTTGTTAATGTCTTTGTTTTCCAAAACATCTTTGTGAGGATTCTCGAGTCTTGACAAATGATCGACGGCTAGATTTTCACTTCCTTTCTTGTCAAGAATGGTGATATCGAACTCTTGTAAAAGTAACACCCATCGAAGCAACCTTGGCTTGGCATCTTGTTTGTTCATGAGGTATTTCAAAGCCGAATGGTCGGTATAAACAATGCTACTAAAAAACTAGATGTGTGTGTGTGAGGAGAGAGCCTATTTATAGTGCCAAGCTGAAGCTTTTAGGTCTTGCTTGATGCCCACGCTCCAATCAATCCCAGCCAATTATTTCTTCAATCATTTGAGGGTTATTGTAAGACGTTGGATCAAATATGGATGCTCAAAGATTGCCAAGCTGTCATTCTCATGATGTGACAGCTTGTGCTAGTTTACTGAGTGAATCCAATGCAAAAATCCCCATTCTTTTGTGCTTTCTCAACCTCCATGTGGCTTTGATGCTTGGGTAGACAAATGAAAGCCCTTGATATTACAAATTTGACCCTACCATCTTGTTAACGATCCCTTGAATTACCTTAATTGCCCATCAATTAGGGAAAGCCCTTTGATTTACCTTGGGTAAAGATGGAGACGACGGGTGAACAGTAACAACGTTTTCCCGCTTGTTTTAACTGTAAAGGGGGTAATACGGTTTAAACTTTGGAGATATTGCAAATATGGTCCTTGTGGTTGGTTATAAAAGGTGTAGGGTATAAAAAAGTTTAGGAATTAGCAAGAATGGTCCTTGTGGTTTTATGAAAGGGATATTGGGCTAAGGGATTGGGCTTTTGGAACCGGGCATGGCCTATTTAGGGTTTAAAGGACTATTTTTGCAATTTTTTGAAACTTGAGGGGCTATTTTGGAATATTTTGGGTTTTGCTGACTTCTGTTGACCAAGATTGACTGGAGTTGACTGTAGATTTGACTTTTTCTGGCTTTTGGCTTTCGGCTTTTGTTCACTCTTCCGTTCTTGTGTCCGTGTTTGCCCGTTTTTGATGGTTTTCTTTTGATTTTTGATATATCCGTACCTGCATACATAAAACACAAATACAAGCATATTTTTGCCTTTTTTGGTCTGTTTTAGGCTTATTTGGGCCATTTTAGGTATAAAAGGATATGTGTTTTTTACACTTATCAAAATTCTCCAAACTAAACGATTGCGTGTCCTCACGCAATATCACATGCCTTATAACCAAATACCTCGAAATTTTCCCCAAACTAATCCTTTAGAAAGTAGTAAAGTCTTTATGGGAAAAATTTCTAAGTCATAAGTTATAAAACACTCGATTTCCCATTTTCAAAGATTTTTTCTCTTTTTTTGATTTTTCTTGATATATTCCTAACTACAACTTATTTGTGTTGACATAATGTATTGTTTTCATTACCTCATTGGTAACTTTTAAGGATCATAGAACAAAAAGCACATTTAAGTGTCTTAAAAGATAACTTCATCATCCCCGATTTTTTCACTTTTCCCATGCTAAGCTTAAAAATAAGATCATTGTCAATTCCAGTCAGACACTAACCTACTCATAAATACTAAAATGTGTACTTACTTTTCTCTCTGTAAAAATCCTCTTTTGTTATCTCAGGATTTTACTTAAGTCATATACCCGAAGGCTCTTTAAGACTTTTATTTCGATACTTATTAATTCCAAAAATAAAGCGTAATGGTTAAGAACGCAATAATTAGTTCTTAGCCCTTTTCAAAAGATCAAATGTTATTAAGATTAAAGTCCACATCGAGGCAACCAAAATTTGGCTTTTATTAGGCTACTTAAGCAAGGCACCATTCATGTCATATACCCTAAGGCTCTTTAAGACATGAATGGAAGCAAAGATTTAAGACCCTAAGGCTCATGCACCAATCCTGGCCTTACCTGAGGGAAGCGAAGATTTCATCGCATACTGTGATGCTTCAAAGAATTGGGCGTTGTGTTGATGCAAAGAGAAAAGGTGATTTCTTATGCATCACGCCAGTTAAAAATTTATGAAAGAACTATTCGACTCATGATTTAGAACTTGGTGGCGGTGTGTTTGCTCTAATAAGATTTTGGAGGCCACACTATCTGTACGAAACCAAAGTGCACGGTGTTAACTGATCACATAGTTTACAACATATTCTTGATCAGAAGGAATTTAATATTGGCAACATCATGGTTAGGTTGCTGAGTGGTTACGATGGCAAAATTCATTATCACTAGGGAAGGCGATTGTTGTTTGCTGGATGATGCTCTGGCAGGAAGGAACGAGAACAACTAAGGGTTCGTGCCTTTGTATTGACTATTGGCTTGCGATCTTCCTAAAACAAATCTTGAAAGCTCAGACTTGAAGCACGGAAAGCCGAAGAAGAATTCAAAAGAAGGAGGATGTTGGGGGTATATTGGTTGAGAATTCAAAAGATCCGTTGAGAACCTTAGAAACGGGGTAAGTTTGGAACCACGTGCGGATGGAACTATGTGCTTAAATGGCAGGAGTTGGTTACCATGTTATGGGCCTCTTAGGATGTGATCAGGCACGATGTCCCAACAAGTATAAATACTCTCTATTCATCCGGGTCTCTGACAAGATTGTACCAGATATGAGAAACTACTGGTGCCTAATATGAAAGCCAACATGCACCTATGTTTAGCAAATGTTTGACCTGTTCTAAGGTCATGACCCGAACATCAGAGACCATCGGGCTTGTTAGTGAAACCCGATGATTCTCAATGGACAGTGTGGGACAACATCACGATGGATTTTGTCACGAAGCTTCCTAAGGTCGTCACAAGGTTATGACACTATTTGGGTGATCGTTGCGGCTTACAAAGTCTGCCATTTTTTTGCCAATAAGAGAAACAGCTCTCATCAGGGATAAATGGCAAGAATTGTACTCTAATGAGGGTAGTCAACATAGCTTGGAATACCTGTTTCTATTAATTGTGTTCGTGACACTCGGTTCGATCATATTTCTGGAAGTCCTTCAGTCTTGGCTTTGTGGTAAAAGTTTGGATATGCAGTACTGCATATCATTCCGCAAATAGAGGACAAAGCGTGGAGAACCTCCAAAAACTCTCGGTGGTTTATACGCTAAAGTGCTTGCGTAAATCGACTTTGGAAATGGTTGGGTTAATCTTTTGCATGTAGTCAAGTTTTATACAATAATACAGTTATAATGAATGTATTATAGGCTTCACCGTTTGAAGCACTTTATGGTCGTAAGTAGTCGTTCACCGTGTGATAGGGCGAGGTTTTGGACAAGTTCAACTCATGGGTTAGAATTAGTTGCAAGAAACAACGATGAGGAATATCCTAGATTAAACAAAGGATTTCAACCGCCTCTTGATCGACAAAAGAGCTACGCTGAATTAAATGCGTAACGATTAGAGTTGTCAAGTTGGAGGTAATGTTTATGCTTAAGGATTTGCCTTGGTAAAGGGGTCGTACGTCTTTGGCTAAGGGGGAAGTTAAACCACCTGATATGGCAGACTTTCAAAGTGGTTGCGAAAAAGGTTGGGAGCCGTTGCTTACAAGCTTGAGCTTCCTCAAGAGCTGAGCAGGTCCACAATACGTTTCATGTATCCAACTTGAAGAAATGTTATTCTGACGATCCCATTAGTCGTTCCGTTGGATGGACTCCAAGTGGATGACAAGCTTCAATTTTGTTGGAAGATCTTATAAGAAATCCATGGATCGCGAAGTCAAAACAATTGCAGGCGAAAGCCGTTGTCCTAATTGTCAAGGTTCGATGGAACTACTGGCGGGGCCCTGAGGGTTTACGTAGGGAACGTGAAGATCAATTCAGGAAGATAATATCCAAAACCTCTTCACCAAGACCGCACCATCATCATGTGCCGTGTCATAAGCCTGAGGACCAGGCACACTTATGGGGGGAGGACTATAAAACACTCGTGTTTTATGTCATTGTCACGACATTAATGTAATCCCACTATTTATTTTTAGGGTTTTACGCGTTTGCTTTATATCGTAACCGCGTTAAGTGAAAATCGCCGTAAACTTAAAATGATCATTCAATGTACAACGGCATTAAACGATTAAATGTTTAATCAAGAAAGTGTTTATATGATTGTTTAGAGGGAATAATTATTAACATTGCACATTTTATTCTATATTGGTTACGTTAGTGGTTACGTTTCCGATTAAAGTACGTTTAGGACCTTCCGGAAAACGTTAACTTATCTACGCTTCATCACACATAACCAAAATTTGTACCCAAAATTAAAGTTTATTTAAAACTTCAAGTTATTCTATCATCTTTATTCATATTCTTATTGAAGGAATTCAATCAAACCCTACAATTACAAGTTATACATTTTATATAATGTATACACAATTCTCCTCAAACTAATACATATTATACACCAAAAACGTAACACTGTATAATCCTACCCCCCTTCACCTTATCATCAATTATTGTGCCCTATATATAATTATTAATACTAATCCAATATACTCCCAATTTCAACCACTAACAATCTCATCAAACCTTCAACTATCATCCACTTAAACAACCCAAATACAACCCCATACAATATCCCATCAACCTCCAACACCTCTACCTCCTAATCATATCAAAACCAATCCCAATCAACTCCATCCACACACACAACTAGAGTACACCAACAACACTCACCTCTTACCAACCTCCCACACAACACACATTCCCCAACCCCATCCACTCACCCACACAAAACACAAAAAAACTACACTACATAAAACACTTCCCTTCATCAGTGTCCTTTACTAAAAAACTGTGCGCAAATCTCCCATCCCCCACCAATAAAATTCACCATCAAATCACATTTACCCCCACTCAATCAATTTAAAACAGCCACCCACACAAACCCATCCTCACTCCCAACTCCCCCCCAACCTGCCCAAGAACCCCAAATACTTTCCACCCCCACTCATACCCCACTCCCACCTCCCACCCCACAACTCAACCACCAAACAAATACCCCACCCAAAACACGCCCACACCTCCTCCTCTTTCATCTCCACACTCACCTCAATAGTAGACCCGTCCCACCTCACCCACCCCCAATATATGAACAGTTGTGTCAACAAACAATCCTGTAACGAGACATCCACATACACACACGTGCCCAATCAACAGTCTACTCCACACACACAATCCCCCACCCCACCCCCCATACTCTACCACCATCACTACACCTGTAACGCCTACCCTCATCCCAAACAAGACTTCTCGTCTGCCATTGTGTCAAAGAGTGATAGAATCCATCAAAATTTGATCCAATATGTCTACTTACCCCTAACACTCAGAAAATCATCCCTGTCAGCCACACTCTTCCCCATATAAGATGTGTAACCTCACTCACTCCTCAACTCCCATAACACCCACACCTCCAGATGTAGATCTCATTAATAGACCCCAGCTAGAACCCACAAACTAGTCTACACACAACCTCATGTCTCCGTGTGGATCCTATATACTCCTATAGTCTTTCCTTGTTACCCCTCTTATATCCCACATGTAAAAGACTAAACCATACTCCCCCAGCCCTCCCCACAATACTCTACTCCCACTTCTCCCCACACCTCTCTCACTCCTCACTCTGTAAGATAAGAACCGATAATATAAAATACCACACCACAGTCAAATATGTCCTAGACAAAAAACAATGTCATAAAAGAGGCACCATCCTAGAAAAAAGAACCTCACCTGATGTCCACCAATATACCCTCCCACAACCACCCCTCTCATATCCTTATTGATCCCACACACATGTGTAGAGTGTCCCCCACTCCTCTCCGCGCACAAACATTATACCCTCTACTACACCCTTTCCCCCTCCTACTCATCTCCTCATACACTACTACCAACTCCCCCATACCTCACCCTACGCTTCCCACCTCTCACACACTGTCCGACCGTCTCCCACCCCCCCACTCTACCACTCTGTAATCCTGTCCCTTCTCCTCGTCCCCCCGTCGCACATGTGACCTCACTATACGCAAAGATATTGTAACTCACTCATCAGAGACATCTACTCTTTCGTCCTGACTGACGCTCCCAATATGTGTGTCTCTCTACCTGCGTTATCTCTATCTCTCATCTGAGCTATCCACGCTCATCCCTTGTCAACAATGTCCGCATCACCCTATCCCACTCTGTCTCTTTGTACTACCTCCCACCTAAGAGAATACAAAGTGTGATTCTAGAGAGAGGATCACGTGCTGAGTGCTCTAATGAGTGACACCCTCAAATATGAAAACAACCCATCCACATCAATCGATAACAAGAGTCGTACACTTGTCCTATGTTGATCCACAGTGCGTTATCACCATATAAGAGATCGATGTCTAGTTGTACAAAAACGAAGTGATCACCCAGTAATAAACCCCATAAGACTACATCCTGAACTACTAATCTACACCGCTCTCCGCAACACCTGTGATCAGAGAGAAGCAGTACATAACAAACGCACATATGTACCGCACACAATCCACCATCACCTCTGACTAATCTCAAAAAGATACTCCCAATACTCTAACCTCAACATCTGTTCCCCTATCTCCCACACCTCTCGCTATGCACTCCTCATAGAGTGTGTCATTTGTCAATCATCAAGTCAACATCTCGTAACTATTTCATAATCTCCAGTGATCCCCCAGACCCCCTATCTACTCTCGACATAGAGAGAAGATATAGTGTTCCCTACATCTCTAGACTTCCTCTTCCCCCTTCACTCAGTCCTCAAGATAGCGCGTGTCCCTATCCTCTCTTACACACATCCTACTCATCTACTCCCTCCTCCACGCATATAAAAGAGATCAGTACAATACAGTAATTAGTGCACAACACATCAATCATACCAAAACCAATCTCCATACATCATAAGTGTAAGTTGTTATCTCCAGATAGACACACTATACACTCCGACCACCATAGATGTACCAATACTGCAACATCACACAGAACTCCTCATACTACCTCCCTCCTCTGTCAAACCTCACGATCCTAGAAATGTCTCTCTACTCGTGTCAGAAACAGATGTGTTATCAAACCCAGCGGTGTGTTCTACTCTATCACTAACTCTCTCATCGATTGACTTACACTCGACCGTCTCCACCCCATCCTCGACCAGCTGCGACTTCGCACCCCAACACCTAGAAATCTCCCTAGTTGTGATCCCTAGTGTCCTATACCGCTCACGTTACATCTCCACCAATCAGACTATCCAGATACCTTGTGCAGAGAATATCATAAAGCGTCCCCTAATCTAAATCTCTCGTCTAATCATAACTATGTGCATTGTCCCCCATCAGAAGGTCACCTCAATTCTAATCAAGAATCAGTCAACGCTCACATCCAAATGTTAGATAGTGATCAATCCAGTAGTAGACCCAAGATCACTTGACACTGTCAGAATATTCACCAAACAACACCTGACACACGTGCGCAGATATCACTACACTACTCCATTGCTCTAGATATTCTCTCATAACTGCCATAGATATCCTACTGCACCACCTAGTTTCCACTACACACACATACATACTGATTCATACATCCCTTGTACGCTGTGTGCCCCTCACCCAGTCTAAAATTGTGCGCTCCCTCCCCTCGAGAGTCCTTACTGTCATGTGTTATGCATATACAGTGCGTGCGTCATGATGACTCATCTTGAACTTCAGCCTACGTCAAATATCGCTCTCTATATCATATCTAGCTATCTATCGTGCCGCTTTCATAATCCTATAGAGTCACTAAGGAGCTCTCAGACAGACTCATAACCACGCAACTAGCAATGCTCTTGTGAGCATATTGATGATAGAGAACCACCTCTCCCCTCCCATATACTCTCGTTAATAAATCATGAAATCTGTGGAGAAGAGTGGTCATAAAAAAACAAATCTTAATCTATATTAAGTTGTAAAATAACTATAAGCTATTTAAATTTAAGAACCTAAGTCCTAGATTTTCTAACTTAATTGAGACTTAAAAGATCAGCAGTACTAACTACTTCTTAGTACTGCTAATGCAAATGGCAAAAGCCCAATCAAATTTGCAGGGAAACCTAGTGAGGTTATACCTGCACTAAACAATCTTGTTGAGTGTGTATAAACACAAAACAAGCAAGAACCAAGCCTTAGATGGCTTGGTTCAAAATTTGCACAAATGAAAATACTAAGAAAATTCCCCTGGTGCTGGGACAATGTTATTAAACCCTATCTTTTTCAAATTTGAATTATGACCTATGATAACCCTTTCTAAACTAGTAAAAAATGATTGCACAACTATCTCAAGTAAAATTCACAATGCAGTTTGACTTTAAGAGGTCAAACTGCATAAATCCAAACACTCCTTTAACCTCAGGATAGACTTGATTTAGTTTATGATTTAGAAAACTATTGATCTAAACCTAATTACCAGATACTAAACAGCATTTAACAAGCTTAATAAACAAAATTCAACAACTAATTTAAGCTAGAATTCAAAACTTTAAGCTAAGCTAACTATTTTTGGCTTTTTTATGATTTTTAAAGACAAGTTATGGAATACTAAAATGAAAAGTCACTTAAGCTAAAAACAGATAAACAAACACATTTAATAAGCTAGAAATAAGGTAAATAAGCACTAATAAGCAAATAGATTAAGCTAATAAACAAATCTACACTAATAAGCAATATTTAAGCTAAAAATTAAAAGACAAGGAAGTAATTAGAAAACTTACAGGATGCTTCAGCTTAACAGAAGCTATTAGGCTCTTTAGAGCTTATCTACTAGCTCTGGCTTATTTTTAATAAGCCAGTAAAGGTCCTTGGGAGTCCTTCCATATTTGACTCCCCTTCCATAAGTTTATAATCCAATAAGTTCAAAGTATAAAGTTTAACTGATTTAAATGTTTAAGTTTCATTAAGGCTTTGTTAAACAAGCTCAATCTCAAGCTTATAGACTTGAGAGAGCTATAATAAGCTTATGACTAGCTTTTGACATAGTAACTTGACATTTAAAATGATAGAAGCTTATAAAAAACAGTTTAAGAATACTAAAAAGGATTTTATTAATGACTTGAAAACGATTACAATACTTTAAAAGAGAAATTACACTAAGCTTAACAATTATACTACTAAAAGCTGAAAATACATTTTTAACTAAAAAAAATAAAAGCTAGACTAGGTGTTTTGTGTGTGAGAGGTGTGGGCTATTTATAGCCCCTTGGTGAACATTCTAGGCCTGCCTTCTTGCCCACGCTCCAATCAATCAAAGCCAATCATTTTCCAAATCATTGGAGGAGTGATTACATCTGTTGGATCACTAAATGACCTCATACGGATTGCCAAGCTGGCAATCCGTTTGAGGCTCACTTATGCTTGTTGTGAGAGTACAATTAAGCAAATTCTTTGTCCTTGGTGTGTTACTTTCATGTCCCGCATGGCATTCCTTCTTGGGTTTCCACCAATAAAAATGCTTGAGTGACGTTTATCCCTGCCATGGTGTACTTAAACCCTTGAATTATCATTCTTGACCATTAATTATAAAAAGCCCTTTGATTTGACCCCTAGGTAAATCGATGAAGACGGTGAACAGTAAAAATAACTTTTCGCATGTTTTTACTTATATGGGTGTTTGTTTGACTTTGTTTGACCCAGGGGTAAAAAGGGGTAGAGGTTTGGGGCTTTGGCAAGATTAGTCCTTGTGTTTGGTTTATAAAGATGTAAGGTAAAAAAGACTTTGAAAATTGACAGGAATGGTCCTTGTGGTTTTATAAAAAAGGGTGTGGGCTAGGGTTTTGGGCTTTTGGATCCGGGTATGGCCCATTTAGGTTTAGGGATCATTTGTGTGATTTTTGAAACTTGAGGGACTATGTGGGTAACATTTGGGTTTTGTCCTTTTGTGGTTGACTTCTGTTGACCAAGGTTTGACCAATTTAACTAATGGTTGACTTTTTCTGGCTTTGGCTTTGCATCTTTGGCTTCTATTGAGCTCTTCCGTTTCTCGTGTCCGTATTTGCTCGTTTTTGACTGTTTTCTTGTGATTTTTGATATATCCGTACCTGCACACACAAAAACAAGCATATCTTTGCCATTTTTAGTCTGTTTTGGGTTTAATTGGGTCATTTTAGGTATTAACGGATATGTGTATTTTACACTTATCAAAATTCCCCAAACTAAACCTTTGAAAAGTAGCAAAGATTTTTGTTGAGAGAGTTAAGAGATCACAAGTTATAAAATACCTGAATTCCCATTTTCAAAGATTTTTTATATTACTTTTATTTTTTATTTTTCTTGATATATTCCTAACTACCACTTATTCTTAAACAAGCATATTTTTGCCCTTTTTAGTCTGTTTTGGGTTTAATTAGGTTATTTTAGGTATAAACGAATATGTGTATTTTACACTTATCACCACCTTGCATGGCTTCAACTAGACACCATAATATCTCATAATATCTACCAAGTAGTATAAATAGGCATGCAAGGGTCATAGAAAACTCACACAAGACATTTCTTTACAATAAAATCACAAAAATCAATCTCTTTGTCTCTCTTGCTAACCCACGGCTCAAAACTCATAAAATACTCAATCCATAACTTGATTTTCTATCATCATACAAGCATTCTCACATCATATTTAAGGTATCCTAAGAATAATTGAAGGGTTGGTTAAGTTTGAAGGACGGTTTTAACAAGATATTTGTAAGATTTAGGGTTTTTGGTTTGAAAATTAGGGTTTTCACATTGATATTTTCAGCCAAGGTTGTTAATCACAAGGGTGTGATTGTTATTCTTTTCTCTACTCATCCACACAAGGTTATTTAAAAGCTTAATCATTTCATAACTAAGATTTTATGTGTTGATATGTTCTATCTAGTTAAATCACCATTTAGGGTACTTTTGAATATGTAAAATGAATTTTTACATATTATCAATGTTGTGTGAACTTATTTACATGTTATATGGATGGTAATATCATGTTAAAAGGAATGTATAAGTGTTTTAACATGTTGGTTAAGTATTAACATGTATAAGTACAAATAAGGGTTTTGATGTTAACTTAATAAGTTACAAGTGAAAATGGTGTAAATAACATGTTAATCTTGTTACCTTGGACTCTCTTGGAAAAAACATGAACTAATGGACTTATTATATGTAAGACATAAGATAATAAGTATTGTAATGGACTTGTAACAAAGTGGTTAAGCTAAAAAGTTGTAAAAACAAGTTTTAAACACATTATTGCAAAATATTCAAAAGGGTCTGTTTGAAGTCCGAATTTAACACATATGTTTTATGATTTTATAAGATACTACATGTCCCAAGGATCGTGGGCATGTAAAGAACTTGAAAAACCGATTTATAACGAAGAAGATACGCTAGTTACGAGTTTACGACGCTAAATACTTTATAAAACAAATTTTATAAAAATTACTATTCATGGCAGTAACTTATACTTTGTAAACATCAATAATATGATAAAACTTTCAATTACGAGAACGTGTTCAAAAGAATCGCTAAAAACGGAGCTATAACAAATAAGATACGACATTTACGGGTTTTGCGTTAATAAGTGAGATTTTGTAATGAACAGTAAAAACACTATTCACAATAGAATCTCGAAAACATAAAAATGCAATATTATGATCACTCATCTCTATCGAAAGCAAATGGGCGGTAAGAAACGCGAGAAGAGGAGAAGAAACGGACCTAAAACGGACAAAGTTATGTCTTTTTTGCTAAAGGACGTTAATTTAATAAACGTTTTTACTTTATAAAATACGATTTACTTAAACGAATAGATTGTGAACTATACGTATAGATATATATATATATATATATATATATATATATATATATATTATGTTTTTATTTGTTAGCCAAAGTGCTATATTACTAGGGAATTTTAATGGAGGCTTTTCGAGATGGCGTATTGACGAGTTGTTGGATTTACGATTTAAAGTGTCCTAACTCCTCGTACGTCATGTCATGACCTATTAATTATGATAGCCCGAATGATACCACGATGATAACTATATAGAGATTATCTATGGTTGTTGTTAGACAACGTACTTGTGAATACTGATTCGACTATATTAAACTAGGTTGCATTCCGGGCGGTTAGCGTGACACGTTTTTACTTGGGATATATTATTATCAATTTACTCACTCAAGATGAGTTCATAGCCCCATGTTTTACAATTATTAATTTACAAGTTTTTGGGGTGAGAAACATATGCATGTTTTACAAATTGGACGCAAGTGTACATTTTATCATGATTACGTTTTGCCTAAGTAGCGATAACCTACTATGACAATTATCATGAACTGTCAATTACTGGAATGTGAGCGCGAATGATTATAGATAGATCTATTTGGGATTGACCTCCCCGTTCGGGTGACTAGCTATCACTGGAAACGAACGTATATCATGTCGGATTTTAGATGTTACGGGTTGAAACATCTTACGGGCAATGTTAGGTAATTTTTATCTATGTATTCATTGTATGTCGAGCTTTCGGTGTCACATGCAAAGAGCTTAGGAAAAGTAATTACCATTTTGTGATGTCTGCATTTGTTGCATTATCACGGGAAAGTCTGCCGGTCTCTCCTACATATACATTTGTACATAACTATGAAGTTCACCAACTTTATGTTGACGTTTTAAATGCAATGTTTTTCAGCGAGGTCATAAGCACGAGGTGGTGCGAAGGATTACATTGGTGGTTATATTTTGAAGTCATGCATTAAGATTTAGTCGCATTAATTTTTGTATAATCTGTTTTGGGCTGGGAACTCTTTGTACTTAATAATAAGTAACATAGGTGGTAAAGCTTCAGGCTTTTGTAACACATACTTTATTAAATCCAATGTATCAGTTTTGAACGACTTTTTGGTCGTTCTTATATTATCTTGTGTTTTTTATCTAAGAAGTAACACGCCCCGGACCCTTATTCCACTGCGACTCAATTTGGGGGGTTCTTGGGTGTTACAATATCTTTCATTTTTTCTTACTATTTTTATTTGCTATGAGTGGCTAAGCACTTCTAGTGCTGGCCTAGTTATGGATTTACTACTGTTATGATTGTTCCTTGTTTATTTATCGTTTGAATTAGATATCCTATTTGTCTGTCATTGATCCTTGAGTTTTGGTAGTATTGAGGGTGGTTTAGATTCTGTTTGTCCTCTTATTAGGCTGACTTGTTAAACTTAGGATCAACAAGGTGCTAGGATAGATTGGCATCTATCCCTAGTGTAGGAATTAACCACATTACCGTCTTTATCACATAAAATACTTAAAAAGCTCAGGAACTCTTTTAGAGGGGGTTTATAATCTATCTAGGTTATATACATGTCTTTAGGATAGTTGGGGTTTAATCACTACAACTTGGATACCCTACCTTCGTGACTTTTGGGGAATTAGGATCGCAGGAAGTATAGGACAGACCTCAAATGCCAATTCGGGTCTGTTGATATTAGAACCACTAATAAAACGATATCTAGACATTGCACTAGGAAAACATCATAGCATTAGTAATGAAATGACTAGGCTAGTATGCCTTTCTCCCTGACTATTTTCAAATCATTTACATTTTGCAATTATCTTCTTGATAAGATTTCAACTCAATTCAAAATCATTTTTTAAACATGTGACACATTTCAAATTAAAACTAATACAACTTAGCTCTTGGGACGACCTCGGATTTACCAAGTCCTGCACTATATACGACCGGGTTCTCTGCCCGTTAGTGCGTGTAGACATCGGTAGATGAGTTTTATAAATTTAAAACTTGCAATTTTAATTCAAAAATTAATACGCATCAGTTCAATAGGTATTCTTCAACCATATCGAGGTCTATCAAGTGGAAATGGCTTTTTGTAATAAGCTACTAACTCTTGATCTTTATTGATGTATCCCGATTGACTCACCCAATCCATATCATCTATAGCTAATGTGACTTGATTCATGTTGTATTCTGATGAGGTGTCATTTTATACACTTTAGTGTGTGGAGACGGCGTCAGCAAAAGTTAGTGATGACATCACAATTGCAAGGTGACAGCGTCACCAAAAGTTATGACAGCGTCAGCTTATTTCGGTAAAAGAAAACCTAAGAAGAAGTCGAAAGGGTGACGGCGTCACAAAACCCTAGTGAGTTAAAGCCCAATTCCTATATATATAATTCTTTTATTTTTATAATTCGTGTGTGGAACTTTAGAGAGCTATAGTGCAGCCATTATAGACAATTTTTAGGGCTTTTTATGCCCCTTGTACTCATATGCTCAAATGTTGGTTTGAAGTTAAGTAATTCAATCTTTAATCATTCAAATATGTCTATGTGTTTGATGATTAATTTCTTTTCTTTTCTTCCTGTTAACATGTTAGGCTAAATTTATATGTGTTTGCTTATAATTGCATGAAACTTAGTTGTGAACTCTAATTTGTTGCTTCTTGTTATTGGTGTGCAAGTTAGGCATTATAACAGTAGCTATAATATATTATATTAGCATAGACGTCTAGTGAAATGTGATTAGAACTAAATGAAACCCTCACGTTTGGGAAGATAGCTAATTAAGTATTTAATGTGCGTGGTTTAACTATTAGGTAGGAAAAGCGTCTGACAGGAGCTGCTTGCTTAGGAGATCACGTAGGTGCGTCTCTAACTAATTCGCAATTGAATAAGAGGAATACTTACACATTACACTAACAAGGGTGACGGACAACAGATTAGAGGAATCAACTAGGGAGTAGTGTAATGATTACTTTAAAGTGAGCATGTTGTTACTATAAGAGTTCCCGCCAATTTTACTTTTCTTGCATAATTAGTTTAGATTTAGATTAGCTTAAAAACCCCCCTCTAAAACCCGAGATTTTACTTGTTTTCATAAAATATAAAAATACAAAATTACTATTCCCTCAACCTTTAGATCTACGTTCTAGTTAGTTGATTAATATGAAAAATGAGAAAAATGAAAAATACAAAAATATGTGTAGGAATAAGTGTATATATAAAAAAATGGTAAAAATGGGGATTTTCAAAACTTATGAGTCTTTATTTCCCTCGATGAACACTTTGCTACTTTTCAAGGTTATTAGTCGAGGGGAATCAAGATTCTTAGTTTTCTAAATGCTTACTTCATAGCATTGCGTGAGGACACGACAACGTCTTAGTATGGGGGATTTTGGTATGCGTTTAATTACACATACCTTTCACCATTAAAACCGGACTTAAATGACCAAAAACGTACCAAAAATACATTGTATTTGTATGTTTTCACTTATTTTGTGCAGGAAACGGATATCCGACAAAAGGACGAAAAACCAAGCAAAAACGGACAAAACCGAGCACGGAATGGTAAAGCGTG
This sequence comes from Tanacetum coccineum, assembly GCA_026074375.1. Taxonomy (NCBI): domain Eukaryota; kingdom Viridiplantae; phylum Streptophyta; class Magnoliopsida; order Asterales; family Asteraceae; genus Tanacetum; species Tanacetum coccineum. The sequence continues at coordinate 5,962 of BQNB010086697.1, read as the reverse complement.
GAAAAGACAAAGTCAAATCGAAGCCAAAGACCAAAAAGTCAAAGTCAAAGTCAACCCGCAAAAGTCAAGGGTCAAACCCGAACCCATCTAATGGGCCGGGGAAAGCCCATTAGTACATTTAATGAAGACTTGAAGCCCATTTTTAAATTCAAAAGCCCAATTCCATTTTAAACCCACTCGGGCCAAAAATACCAAATAGGCCCATTACCCTTTTTAATTAATAAAGCCCAAAGGAAGTTGGGGGCCACTTCTGCCAACCTCCCTAACTTACACCCACATTGGACTTTTCATGAAACAATGTATATAACTTTGAAGGGTTTAACCTGCCAAATTTCTAAACATTAACCACCACAAGGACCGAATTTGCAATAACAATATACAACCTGAGGGACCATTTTTGACAAACCACTCAAACTCACCCCTGAAATTAAACAACTGTTTATCTCTTTCAACAATTTCCCGCCAAAACTCACCCCCCTCCTCCTGTCACTCTCACACCTTGGAAACCCCCTCACACCAGTCCAAAACCATCACCACCACCTTCCCCACCTCTCACATGGGCTAACATACAGCTTGGCAATCCCTTGAGTGATTATTGGCTACAAAATCAAACGGTTTAGATCATTTTGAGTGGGCTTCAAGAAAAGTTAATGGCCAAGATCAGCTTTGGGTTTTATCTCACAAAGGAAGCACAAGAAGCACAGGATTGAAGACCATAGATTAGGGTTTCACTATAAATAGGCAAATTGTAATTTCAATTTTCTGTCGAATTTTTTGAAAAGTCAACACTTGTAAACCAAAGATTTGGCCATTTTAATATATTGCAATTTACATTTTCAGTCATTTAATTTCCTGTCTTTTAAATACTTTGTTTTTAAATTACTTGTCAATTTTAAGTTTTCCTTAATTTTTGTCATTTAAGCTTATCTATCTTAAAAACCTGTTTCATAAGCCCTTTGGATAAGCTTTTGAGACCTCAAAAGCTTATACAAAGTCTGTTTTCATTTCTGACAAGAAAACTCAAAAACTCAAAAATCCAAAAAAAAAAGAGAAAGCTAAAAGGAAGATAAGCTAAAACAAGGAAGAGCTTATTGGTTTAGAGCTTGGGTAAGCATTAGGTTGGTTATTAAGCTGCCAAAAGCTTATTCACTGCCAAAAAAGGCTTGGACCCTTTGTAAGTCACTTTTTCAATTCTTTTTGCATTTTGCTTATTTCACTGTATTAATGCTTAATTTGTGATTATTTCTGTTTTTCTCTGCTTATTTATGTGTCTTTATGCTTATC
>BQNB010086696.1:0-28118 GCA_026074375.1 Tanacetum coccineum | reverse complement strand
TTTTGCCTTGGTCAAGGGCATTCGGTTAGGATCTGTATTAGGGTTGCTATATAAGTGTATGCTTAACCGCGAATCAATGATTATAATTTTTACACAAAGCAATTGTTGCTAAATCTCTTGGTGAATAGCACCCATCATCCTTTTTACATCTAGGTAGTACTAACGTTACTGGAAATAATCGATGGTGATTCGGAACGGTTTTTCCGTTGCAATGTAGTGGATAAAAGTTTGCACATGAATAAGTGTAATTTCATAACTAAGTTGTTACCACTAATCATGTCCGGATTTGAGGGTGCACGACATTGGCAATAGCACAGGGCCTCTGTTTTTTAGGGGCCTCCGATTTCTAATCTTCCGTTTCAGTATGAACTCATTTATGGAGGATTCAATCTTCTTAATAGATGACATAATATGGAGAATATAGGCTTTTTATAACATAAAGAATAAAATTTTGCATGTGCTCTCATGGAAGAAAATGAGACATTGGTTTGGTAGGGATGATGACCTCAAAAGAGACATTGGTTTGCCACATATATTTTTTATTTCCATGTGAAAACCCACGTTGGATTAGCACTAGTTACAAACATAGTACTAGTTGAACACACATAGGACCACAAACAAAAAAACATAACCCTCTCTCATCTTTTCCCCCAAATACCCGACCAAACCCTAATTTTTAAAGCTTCTAAATTAATTGTCTCTTACAATCAATTATTAAAATTGATTGGTGCAAAAGGTTCGTAATACTTTATTCTACTTGGTCCCCTGCTTATTTTTTTGTTTATAAGGTTTATACATGCATATCGATTAGGGTTTATATGATAAAAATGGTTTTTTTACAGGATGGCACCATCTTGTTTAGATGCTTTATTCTTTGATGTTCACCACGATGGTGTGTTTCTTTTAAACCTACTTAGGTATGAACACAGATTAGATTATGATTTGAAGTTGTATATGAATAAGAAAATAGACTATAAGACTATGTGTGAGTTTCTTAAGGAAAAGACATACCATGTAAGCTTTACTACTTTGTATTTCTGATTTTCTGCTTACCACAATGCAACTTAGAAGTAGGATTAAAAATCATAGAAAGAGATTCTGATGTAGCTACAATGTATGAGTTTGCTGATGCATATGGGAACTTAGACATGTTCATGACTTACATTCATCAAAACTTGGCTGCCTTTTATTTTCAAAACCTTAACATGGAAGAATCTGGGGATGAGGCTACATCTAGGTTAGGGATTCATGGAATATGGAAAAAGATGCTTCCAATATGTCTTAAGATAAGCTTGTCTCATGGGCTGAAGAAGAGGCGCAAATGCAAACCCCAAAAAAGAAGGTAGTGTAACATGTGGTAGATGATGAAGACATCCCTCTTATGAATCTAGTTGAAAGCCCTATTCTTATGCGTAAGTTGTTTTGAAGAAACAACTCAAGCCCTATTGCTAAGCGTAAGTTGATGGGTAAAGTCACCAACCCAACTACTTATGTTGTTAATAAGAGTAAAATTGTTCTGAATGAAGGTAGTGATAAGGGGAAAAGTAAAATGGTTAAGGATGCCAATACAGTTAAGAAAGCCGTGGAGAAGTGTACAAGTAAACTGGTTGAGGATGCCAATACAGTTAAGAAAGTCATGGACAAGGGTAAAAGTAAAATAGTTGAAGAAGATCGTCCTGTTCGTTTTTGTATGCGTATGAATAATGGTATTCTAATTCAAGACAATGTTAACCCATCTGTTGTTGAAAGTGATACAGATAGTGAAAGTGATTATGCATAAGGAATTAACTACACTTTGTATAGCGATAGTGACAGTGATAGTGGATATTTAGATAAGTCGGTTGACTATTTATCAGAGGGTGAAGATGAGCTAATAGAACTTAGGAAGCGAAAGAGTGAAGCAAAGAATGCACCTAAGGTTCGTAAGTAACAAACTCAAGCAGCAAAGGAAGGTATTTCTAGTGGAGTCCGACAAAAGAAGAAATATGTTGTTGGTGATAATGGAACTATAATTGAGCATAAGGGGTTCATGGATGATTTATTAAAAAAAGCCGAGTCAAGATAATGGTAATGGTATGACTAGCTGAGTCAAGATAATGGTGATCGTATGACTGATCCGTTCTATATAGTTGAGTCTAAGGTTGATAAGTATCCCATTCATGACGTGGACACTCACTAGAGGATGCAAAAACCAAAAGTAATGTAACACCCCAAAATCAGTTTATAAGTATTTTATTACTAGAATGCCATAGGAATGAGTTTGACTATGACTTTATCGGTTTGAAGATGTTATGTGATTGGCTAGTCAAACCGATAGTCAAACTATAAGTATTAATATTATGTAAATGGGGTTACAAAATATTATGTGTCATAATATTGAAAAGAATAGACTTAAAGGACTAAGGTTGTCAAATGGTAAATGTGTTACACAAGTTAATGTGGCCAAATGAGAAAGAATAGGACTTGAAGGACTGAGTGTGCCAATTAGGCAAACATTCAAATAACAAATATCTGGATAATTCCCAGGATTCCATAAGTTTCTAGTGTGTTGTGTGTGTGTCATACTAATGTGCTGCAATGTAGGGTCAATTTATTGATTACCAAGTTTTAAATTTATATTTAGCCGACTTATCCTAAAACAACACTTTAACGGGCAGTGTACCCGATCGGGTGGAGTTTCGTGGTAAGTAGGGTGTCGAACACTAAGAACGAGGTCGTTAACCTTATATTCTATCAGTATTTTAATTACTCTAATTAAGTTAATTCTAATTACTTGTTAAACCTATGCTATATACGTTTTTAACGGTAATGGGGGGTTTTCAGTCTAAGAGACTGGCACAGGTTATATGGTGACAATAATCAATTCTAAACACAATAAACATGCAAGAAAACAATCAGAAGATAAAAGAGCGGTACAAGCCAAATGATAGAAAACCATATTAGCCATATTAAATCTGATTAAATGCTGGTTTGTTTATTTAGTGCAATGATTTCTTATCTCGAAGCGGCATATCATTCTTAAGACTTAGGCGGGACATCATCCTAAGACCTAGACACGTTGAATCTTATCACAATTAATGTATCCGCATAAAGCATCCTTTTAGTTTAATTATAAACTATCTAGAGATTAAAGCAATGATGATCTTGATAAACCCTAGCCCATCGGAACTTTACCCACTTATTGTTTGACAGTATTTTATATACTGGTAGTTCACTGCTCAAATATTTATCAATGAATTAGGAACATACTTGTTGAAACATTACGGGTCACCTGCCGGTCCAACTAAGCTCATAATTTAAAGACAAAAGACAAACTTACTTGTGATCCTAAGGAGTAATATAAAACACGATATGGAGAGCTATCCCAGTATCTAGTTCACTTGTTAGGCGTAACTAGACCCAGTTGAATGATAGGTAGCATATTCAAACACGTAGACAAGTATCAGGTGATAAACATAATTAAACTTTCAACGATAAATTAAGAAATCGATTTTAAAACAAATCAAATATTAAATCTTCATTAAGATGGTTAATACCCTAGGGTATTAGCCCATAACCATTGTAATTAAACAAGCGTGATCAAATAACCAAGGTAAACTAAACGTTTTACCAAACGATACCAAAAATTAAATGATTACAAGAGTATAGGAATTACACGGTGTCTTTTATGGAATCGTGATCGATGCTTGACCTTTGGTTGATCTTCTTTTCTTCAGAAAATTGTCTTTTATGTGTATGGTATGAAGAATATAATTTTGCACACTGAAAACTCGTTTTTGAGTCTTCTATTTATAGTGTATGAAAAAGTTTGTATACGCCGTATTGAGCTAGGCCAATACGGCGTATTAGGATGTTTCCCTTGGAGTGCGGGCAAAGTTTATAATCAATAAAATATTCATTCCCAAAATATAAATATCTCCGTATCTTTGAATGTCTATCCAGCTGGATACAACGTATGGTAGAAGAGTGATTCGCCATATTGGGAATTATTTGTACGTGTTTTCTTGTGAAGAGTTGGTGCTGATACGCCGTATCTCTTTTCTGGATACGGCGTATTAATCAGAAATAAGCAATCTTCAAATATCTTCGTTTTAGCTCCAAAATATGCGCATTTTAGCATGTCTTCACAAATCACTCCTTAATTACTGCAAATAACACTTTTAAACAATTAAGTACGAATTCTTGCAATAATTATATAAAAGTAGGTAACTTATTCGGGATAAATGATGGTATAAATGTAACTTTATTTGATGTCATCAAATATCCCCCCACTTGAATCCTACTTTTCCTCAAGTAGACTCTAGATTATATTGAAAATGTATCATAACCGCAGTTAAGGATTTTTCCATTTAAGCACTTCTTTCGTTTTAAGCACCTGTACAAGACCAAGTGATGTGTCGTTGTGCGTAGGTATTTTATGTATCAAGTTTTACTATTTATATTTTGCCGAGTATACCTAAAAACAACACTTTAACGGGCAGTGTACCCGATCAAGATGTAGCTTCGTTGATAAGTCGATCACTAAGTGCGAGAGCGCTAACTTCTAATTCTATTAGTATTTTAGTTATCTATGTTAGTTTTAATTATCCTAAGTTAAACCTAAACTAAGGCAAAAAAAGGGGGGGTTTCAGCCTGAGAGACTAGCACGGTTTTGTGTCTCTAACCTAAGGTTTTGATGATAAGTAAAGCAATAAACACACACAAGAAGACAAACAAACGATAGAGAAGCGGTCTAGAACTAATGTAAGGAAAACGTATCAACCATGAATAATCCAGTAAAACATAGGTTTGTTTATTTAGTGTAATGATTGACTTATCTCGAAGGGCATATCATTTTTAGACTTAGGCGGTACTTCTTTCTAAGACATAGACACACTAATTCTGTCACAATTAGACGCATCCGCATAAAGCATCTTTATGTTGATTATAATCTATCTTAGGATCTAAGTAATGGTGCTCTTACTAAACCCTAGCTCATGGAGACGTTACCCACTAACTGCTTAACGGCTCTTTATATACTAGTAGTCCACTGTCCGAGTCCTTACCCATTAAATAAGAACGTACTCATTGATACCAAGGTCACCTTATGGCTAAACTAAGCTCACTAATCTAAAGGAAAAGATAGGTCAATATTTGTGATCCTATGATTCTAGATATATAAATTGCAATATGAAGAGCTATCTCGGACTCTTTGCCTACGCCCAAACAACACCGAAGTTGCAGCGCATTAAATATGTAGGACTAGACCTAGTTGAATGATTGGTCGCATACTTAAGCACGTACACAAATATAAATTGATAAACATAAACAACAATCAACGATAAATTAAGCAATCGAGATAAACAAACCAAACATTAGATCTTCATAAACATGGCTGATACCTAAAGGTATCACCGATAGTCATTGTAAAAAAAAACACACGTTAGATATATATAAACGATTAAAATAAAAAACCTCAATCGAAACGCGTATTCGTTTACGAGAAGAATACAAAGTTTTTCCTATGATTCTTAGCTCCTTTTCTGACCTTCTATGCTCTTCTAATCGTCTCTTGGTTGACTTGGTGGTTTAGGGATTCACTTACATACCATAAAAACTAAGTTTAGGGTCGTCTATATATAGTGGTCTGGAAGTCGGTTCGATATGGCGTATCTATGTGTTGGATATGACGTATTAGGGATTTTTTGGAGTAGGGACCACGCTTGATATCTTCCAGAATATTATATTGATTCCATATCTTGAATACGGTGTATTGATTCTCTCTTAATACGGCGTATTGATCTTCATCCTCTGTGGTCATTGGTGAGTGCAGGCACGGATACGCCGTATCTTCCTTGATGGATACGGCGTATTGGTCTTCAGAATAGTAATCTTCAAAATATCTTCATTTAAGCTTCAGAATGCGCGTCTTTTGCTAACTTTCACCAATTACTCCATAATTACTGCAAAAACGATTAAGTAACAATTCTTTGCAATAACTATACAAAATGGTTTAATAACATAGGATAAATGATGTTATAAAATAGACGTTATTTGATGTCATCAAATATCCCCCCACTTAAATCCTACTTGTCCTCAAGTAGCCTTTAGTAGTTTATAAAAATGTATCCCTAAGGATATTTTCTGTTAAAGTACTTATTTGATCTATTACAAGTACACAACCAAACACCTCACGAAATAGGAAGATGAAAACACTCAAATCACTCAACTAATCTATGTGGTAACATGTAACTAATTCGTTCAATTGCTCAGTCGTGACAAGTATTCTATCATAAGCTTGGCAAGGATACACATCTCCACCACTAAAGCTAAGGAGTAACAAGTTTATAAAGGTAAATATGGGTTTTTTTGTATGGAAAGGCTTACGGTTTGATCATTTTACAATCTTTCACCAGAAGTACCACTCCAACATGGCAGCTGAAGCACACATACATGGCCGTAATGACGGAATAGATATGTGTGTTCGATCACATCCTCATTCGAATTTAACCAACGGTTAGGATAAAAATGATATAGGGTAGGAACCTTCTAACTTTCACCAAAGGTCGTAAACCAACGAGGTAGCTGAGACATGCATTCATGGCCGTAACGACGAAATAGACATGCACGATCGATCACATCCACGTTCACGTAAAACCAGCGGCTAATCATTAGGTGAGAGGGAAGTAAATTGTTGTTAAATAAAAATCAAGAAACAAATAGATTAAGCCTAAAGTACAAGTTGCTAGACACTTTTTCTCTACCATTACCATGATAAAGACACGAATATTTACAACGTCTTGATCATCGATCAAAAACAACAACCTAAGTTGGCGTTCCCGTAACGGTCAACTTCCCAATCATCCCAAAACTTTACATTCTCTACAAGGCAAGTGGCGATATCTTCCACTTTGTACAATACTCTACATCGTCGATTTTTTATACGTATCAACGAATAATCGATCCTTCGTGTAATTCCTTCGGTAATGCTCTTTACAAAACGATTATATTCAAACATTCTTTCTTTTTTGTATTTTTCTCATTTTTTTGATTTTTTTGCTAACTATACTTCAAATCTTTGTGTAGTTTCACCATCTTTATGATCATAATAATTCCGGATAATTCCTTCGATAGTTCTTCGTTCTTCATTCTTCGGATTCACCAATAATTACGACGGCAGTAAAAATCACATGAGTTTTGACTACTAATATACATTCCCTTTTGCAATGTGCAAATTTCCAACCGCACCAAAGATAGAAAATGACACAAGACTCAGGAAATACAAACTTTACACTTTAAGCAACTAGCAACTGTAAATTAAACTTAATCTAACAGGGTAGGTTAAGGTGTAAGGGTGTAATGATAAAAAATAATTGGTGTAGTTCCTAAAGGATTGGTTCTACAGGTTGTTCTAATGGATCTTCACTCTAAAGATAAGAGTGGAAAAGGGTTTAAACCGGAGGTTAACTAACTGGTGTAGTTAGTTAATAAACAACATAGATAGGCTTTTTGGGTGTAATCCTAAAAATTTACCAATGTAAACAAGTTACTCCATCTAAATCCGTAGTACTCATTATTGCGGTCTCGAATAGATATACCAAGCTAAGTTCTAAAGTCTACAACATCACCGACACACTCATATTTTGTGGAATTTGGGTAAACATTTGGAAACAGATAAGATTAAATCCTCACAATATCTAACAAGGGTTATTGTGTGCGGGTTATGTATCAAGTAATTTCACAAAAGTATGCTTGAAATTTTTTTAAATTTGAGCATAATTTAAGCATTTTAGTGTGAAAAATAGGACAAGTAAATATTCTAATTCCATCCCCCCACTTGAATTATACAACGTCCTCGTTGTATATATAAAACATTAAATACGGGAATTAAAAAGAATTAGAATGAGAAACTCCCCTGATATTCGCTCGGAAGATTCTCCATGTTGAGTTTATTAGAAAGATTGTGTTGAACAACCACCTTGAAGTTTCAAGACTCCAACACTTCAAGATTTTCTAGATTTAAGATACTTCACCAACATTCGTCGATATTTCTTTCACGAGGTCATGTGTAAATTCTCAGAAAACAAATGCAATTCTATCTCCGTGTATTCGTTTGGTTAGACTCGAAATAAATACCTAAAACTGTACAGGAAGTCGATATGCCGTATCCATTCCCCAGGATACACCGTATTGATACGTGTTGATCAAGTCCGAACACACTATATATAATATAAAATATATAAGGAGGATATCAATAATAGTATAGTATAGACTTAAGCTAGAAAATCTGGAAAAAAAACTAAAGCCTGAACCTAATAAGCTACAGGCTACTAACAACTACCCTAAAAAGCAAGTTTAAGCCAGAATTAAACAAAAAGAAAAAGCCATAAGCTGAGAAATCAAATTAAGCACTTGACTCAAAATTGATTACCAAACAGTCCTATAAGGCAACTTTGAGCTTAATTTTAACTAAGCTAATAGATCCTTATGGATTTTTGGCTTATACCACTTAAAAGCCTGTCCTACAAAGTACTTAAAACAGCTTTTGAAAATTAATTTGAAAATCAAACTCACAAAGAAAATGCTTGCTCAAAAAGGTGTGCAGACACACTACTAATTTTTTTGGTTTTTTCAAAATCTAATGAAAAAGACAAAAGTCAAATTTGCAGACTAAAATCAGATGATCAAATAAGATATTTTACCTAAAATAAGTCCAAAATGATTAATATTGGCCTACAAACTAATTGTGCACTAAGTTTGAAAAACTAATTCCTACTTATACTAGCTGAATTTGCAGCTTGAAAATGGCTATAAGCCTGTTTTGACTGCTGATGCATTTGACTTCAAAACAAAAGACCAAATGATGCAGACCTAATGTTTTGGCTCTAACACTATTAATTCAACTAAACCGAGCAAAATGACTTGAATAAGGAAAAGCAATTAAGAACAATCCAAGCTCAAGAAGTTAGTGATCTGAGCTAATTACCACAGATTTAAACAACTACTCACAAATTATATCAAAGCTTGAATTAACCTACAAAAACCGAAGATACAAACCTTATAACCTTCAAAATGATGTTTCAAAATAAACTAAAGAACCATAAGGCTCTTGGCAGTACTAACTCAAGTTAGTAATGCCTTGCCCTAAACACCCCTTTAATCCACTTGAATTCATTTTTACCTTATAAAGTTAAAAGATAAGGCTCAAATTCCAAATACCAGATGTTAATAAGATATAATAACAACTAATAAGAAGATCTAAACACAAAATTAAACATGAACAACTAGATTAAATCTAATGCTACTATTTTTGGATTTTTAAACTATTTTATAACAAAAGCTAATAAAATGAGATTTAAACTAACAAATGAACTAAATAAGCATAGATAAACAATGATAAGCACAAATAAGCTATTCTAATCAATTATAAGCAGATAATAAGCAATATTAAGCTAAAATGCAGATTTAAACTATAAATGGCAAAATGAGAACTTACAATTGCCTTTGCACAAACAAGGCTTATAAAATGCTCTTATGAGCTTATCAACAAGATCTAGCTTATCATAGATAAGCTAGTGAGGTCCTGGAAACCCTTCCATTTCTGGTTTCCCTTCCAAATTAAAGCGATGAAATTTGATGTGGAATTTATTATCAATCAGCTGCATTTAATCTTTAGACTTAATTGAGTATCCCTACTAAAGCAAAGAACTCTCGGATCTTAAAAGCAACAAGCTTATAAATAAGCCGAGCATATAAGCTCAATGTACTTTTCTTATGCCCGAATTGAGCGACAAGCAAAAGAAATGGAAAAGAAAATAAATAAGTGAAATAAGCCTAGGCTTATTTAGAAAATATGAGCTTAAATGAAGGCCGAATAAGCTAAGAGAGAGCTTACTCAACTTGTGGAAATAAGCTAAATAAAAAGAACAGGAAATAAGCAACCATAAGCAACGAATTATAAGCTAAAAATCATCTCATTTCATATCAATAAGCATAAATCTTTGTTACAATAAGCTAGATTAAGCTGAAAAAGCTTTTACAAATTTTAAATAAGCCAAAACATTAATAAGCTAAAAAGAAACTAAAGAAAACTTTAAAAAGAAAAACTAAAAACTCACTCTCCCTAGTGTGAGGGAGGCGTCTATTTAAATGGGATGAGAAGGGATAATGTTGTAACTTTGGACCTCATCATTGGAAAATAAGTAGCCAATCATTGGCTAAATTCCTTGTTCACACGGATCGAGAGGCAACATTCTAAAGATCCAACCGGTGAGAGAGTGCCACGTGCCCTTTTTCATCAGCTTAAAAGCTACGCAAATTTTTGTCCCTTGGATGTAATGAAGTGAATTTGAAAGATATAAAACAATGCCAAAGTCACGTGTGACTTTCTTACTTGCTCATTTCATCTTAGTGCGTTGGCACATGTATATGTTGATTTATTTATAGCTCACGTGACCACTTTTGCTCCATTTTCTCAATTCATTTTCATTTCTTGCGTACAACACCAAAAACGAATCTTTATATAATTCTTGTTGGGCCTTAATGCAAAAATGGGCTGTCCCGACCCATAAAATGGGTTACGGGCTGGCCCAAAAATATCTGAGGGCACCGTTGGACTCGTTTTCTCGTGCTCTTCTACTGGTATGCTCGGGGACTTTTCACGACTTCATCTTAGCTTGAGTAATAATTAGACTTGTCCAAATTGAGCCTGATAATTCCTGTTTTTGCGCCATTTCCAATCCTTTTTACCTGTAAGACATAAAAATACCAAACATACATATTTGCAATATAATTAAGAATTTTTAGTATTTTTAGTCCAATTAATAGTGATTTTCGGGTTATAAATGATGTGTATTTTAGCGCTCATCAAATTCCCCCACACTAAGCCATTGCTGGTCTCACACGCAATGTAAATAAAACAAACTTGAAAATAAATAATTTTATCACTTTTTAACTTATAACCCCTCACAATCAAACAAAAACAGAAAATGTCCATTAAAAGGTTCAAAAATCATTTAAGTTCGCAAGCACCCCCGTTTTACCCATTTTTTGTGAATGTTTTTTTTAAACAAACATTTTTATGATTTTCATAATTTCCAACTTACAACTTATTTATGTGTGACATAATGTAATGCTTTCATTATTCATTGATAACTTTTAGGATCACAGAACAAAAAGCACAAAAAGTGTTCAAATGGATAAATTCATCGTCCCCGACTTTCACCTCTCCAAGCCAAGCTTAAAAACAAGATCATTGCAAAATACAAGTTATGATGCTAACACTACTCATAAAAGCTAATTGTGTACTTACTTTTCCTCCCTTATTCCTAATTTTGTATCTCAAGATTTTATTTAAGTCATATACTCGAAGGCTCTTTAAGACTTTTATTTTGATACTTATTAATTCCAAAAATAAAGCGTAACGGTAAAGTCGCAATAATTAGCTCCTAGCCCTTTTCAAAAGATCAAATGCAATCAAGATTAAAGTCCACATCGAGGCGACCAAAATTTGGCTTTTATTAGGTTACTTAAGCAAGGTACCATTCATGTCATATACCCTAAGGCTCTTTAAGACATAAATGGACCAATCTTATTTGCACCATATACCCTAAGGCTCTTTAAGGTACAAACAAGACAAAAATTAAGCAACAATATCCATTCCATATACCCTAAGGCTCTTTAAGGAATGAATAAGGCTATAATTTCACTTATTAAATTCTACTTACCCCATATACCCTAAGGCTCTTTAAGGGATAAGCAAAATATTTATTATTGTGATACATATAGTATGCCAAATTAAGTATTCCTGATGTGTACTCATCTTAATCATTAATGAATAAATAAAAACTTCTATTAAACTAATTATTAACCAAAAAACCGCACAATCTATTTATTAAACAATTTATATATAGAGGAGAAAACAAGTACATGGGAGGGGGGAAAAAGCCACAATTAACACTTATGAGCTTTAAAGAAATTCCACTATTCTATGTTTATCATCAAAAATTATACAGTTACTCTATCATCTCTTGTCTTTCACAATTTAAAAATTTCTAATAAAGTAACGCGTGAATACTTAGCCTAATGAATTAAGAGCGGTACTTTAACATAGGTCTCATAGACGGGCAATCAATCTTAACTCTAGATTAATATTGATCTTCGCATAGGCTATTATGACAAATTATTTGGGAACCTGCCAAAGTCTTGTCTTTTCAAGCTAGACTGCGTTTATAGTCTTTGTATAAAAGATTAGCAAGAACAATCTATTATTAGTTAAGGTGAAAGCTAAGATATAAAACACGGTCGGCGTCAAATTTTACTTTTGTTCTCATCAAAAAACGGGGGGCAAGCTACATTCGTCTATGTCAACTATTTTTTATTTTTTATTTTTTATTTTTTTTATATATCCAACTAACTATTTATATTTTAACATTTTTCTACACACAATTTTTTATTTTTTATTTTTTTATATATGAACAATAAATTAGATATTAAGACTTAAAAATGTAAAAGTTTTGTGGAAAAACGGGGTTGCGAGGGACACAGCAAGGCACAAGTAAGATCACATTTTGATAGAAACCCCCCCACACTTAAAATGGAACATTGGCCTCAATGTTCAAAAATGTCAGGTTTTACCCCCACACTTAGGAATGAAAAAGGCAAATGCAAAAAATTCCAAGTGTGAAAGGGGAAACACAATATAAAAACATGATCAGGATTAAGGATTCCAAAATAAGCAGAAGATAGAAAACCGGGTAATTGGAGGATTGTAAACAAGCACAGGTCTTCATGATCTTGACGAATCCTGCAAAAACAATACCACATACCATAGAAAGAAACACGCCCCCACACTTGGGCTATAAAATCACACTCACTTATTAATCAAGAAAATAGAAAAGAAGAAAAGACACGGGTTGCCTCCCGAGAAGCGCTTATTTTTGTTCACCGAGTCTTGAGCCTGACTCGATCCCCCATACTTGAGCTTGGTCAAGGAGGATAGAAATGGAGAAACGGGACATCCAAGTGAGGAATGTCCCCTCCAGAAATCATCATCGGGCTCTTAGAAAAATTAGAAATGATTTCGCCCCGATGAGATAAGAGAGGAGAAATGAGAATACCAGGATTGAACACTTTGTCCTCGTTTTCGAACGAAAACAGAAGTAAAAGGTCAAACACTGGACAAAGGGTGGGTTGGGTGGGTAAAAGATTAGGCATAAGAACATCGTGTTCAGAAATGTCACCCACCACTTTGTTAGTAACAACACCCGCATCGGGCTTAAAATCAAAGCAAATCTCAACATCCGGTGGTTCCGGAGGAGGACGAGAAGGTGACGGATCATTAAAATGATCAAGGTAATATGACTTATTTTCGGGAAGGGAAGGGGAATCATTATTAAGCAATTCTTCAAGAAAACAAATATCCCCTTCCGAGTCATAATCGTCATCCTCAATGCCCGGTGGCATCGAGTCATCGGAAGCAAGAAATAAATCGATCTCCTACATAAGAGAGTCACTATCCTCAACGAGGATAGGAGATGGAGAGAGAGACTCAAGAATCGTATCAGTAATTTCCAAATTAATTTCTTTCGGCGGTCGTGGAGATGAATTATCATACAACAAATTCTCAACAAGACGGATTTCTTCCTCTAGATCAAAGTCGGCTTTCTCAATTCCTGGTGGAATTGGATCGATATGAGCGAGTTCACCGGAGAACTCCTCGAGTAGATAATCAAACTTAGGCGAAGAATCAATTAAAATATCACGGTTAAGCAAATATTCGATAAGATTAGACTCGACATTGAAATAATGCGGATCAATCTTTGGAGAAATGATTTCTTCATCATTAAAAAGATGGTTCGAATAAATTTTGAAATTTTCCATCGGAACGTCCTCATCAGAAAGTGACTCGTCATCACTAGAGGTGAAATCGTCATTTGAATCAAAGAGAGGATTTGAGAAAGTTGTAAAAGTCAGAAAAGTTTCATCACACTCACTTTCATTATCAGAAAAATCCTCGGACTCACTTGGGATTGGGACAAGGTTCTCAACACTAGACTTTATTAATTTCAACACTAACTTTAATAATTATTCGTCGATCCTTTTTCAGGAATAGAGTCCAATATTCACGCCCCCATTATGAAGAGAGTCCACACGGTTCTCAGTTGTTAATCGGGCAGGGGAAAGATTAATAGCAACATACGAGAATATCGAGCAAATCAATAATCTCTAAAAGGAAATAAAATCATCCTCATCGTCAATCATAATTAAAAATAGATTTTAAAATACGATTGTGAAGCTGCAAGATACTTTTTCTTCCATAAACTCGTTCCTATTATCCGCATCTCGATGTCCAAACCCAATATAATCTTGCAAGAAATGTTTTAATTTTAATTCATCGGACTATCTTCTTTCAATATCATCATCAAATCTTCCTCACCCTCGAAATCTTTTATAACTCAAATCATTCGTGATATCTTTAATTTCGTCATCAATCAACCGCTTCTCACTCCTTGTTTCTTCAATACTTATGTCTTTCTTTTTAAAACTCTCCTTTTTATTAATCCTCTCGATTTCAAGAAGTTGAACGGTAGAAAATTACGGGGGTTGAATTTGGTCAAGACCGAAAGAATCACAATATGGGTTAGGTTCATAGTAAGTTTGATGAACGTTCTTGACACTAAAATGTTTCATGAGACCCCCACAGTTTTTACATGCAAAGATATGTGGATAAACTCGTGAATTTTGTGGATATAATTATCACTAAAGGTTTTGAGTAGGCATGTTACCGGCTCATATACCAGCGGGAACTCGTTATGTACAATCGGAACCATAGAAAATGATTGTTTACCTACAAAAAACACAAGAGGCTGTATGTAAAGGGTTGTGGAGGTGGGTAAGAAAACTCGTAGTTGTGTCATAAAAGAATAAGGATGTTGGTCAAGACAAAATCCATTACCGGATCCTACATTTGCTATAGCCTGGATAGTTTCCACATTAACGGACCTACACACCACGAGCACCAAAATGGTTATATGAAAACATGTCTAAGAATCAAAACGGATTAAGAGATAAAGAAGATAAGAATTAAAGTGATGTCAGAGGAAAAAGGAAATATTTTGAAATTTTTTATAGAAATATAATAAAAATTAAAAATAAATAAATTTTTGGTTTTTTTATTAATATTTATAAAAGAAATTAAAAATAAAAAATAAGAAGAAAACTATCTTTTGGATTTTTATATTTTTATAATAACAAAAATAAACTTCCGAAGAAAGGAACTTCAATCTCGAATACAAACAATCCTCGTAAAAACCCGCTACACCTCTCCCCGGCTAGCGGCGCCAAAAAACTGACGTCGATAATTAATATATATTAAAATATATATAATATATAACTAAATAATAATAACAAAAAGTAATAGTAAAGAGAGTAACCCGTTTGATAAAATAATTTTGCTTGGAGGACAAACAAACATTTAATCTCCTCGGATTTCGTATCCCGACGAGAGATGAATTTGAAATCCTCGAAAGCATTTTGTTTGAGCTTAATAACGAATGATTTCGTTTGGGTTCTAAACTAAAAATTTAATTAAACTATTTAAAAACTAGATAGCAAATAGCGAGTAATTAAACGAAGAACGGTATATTATAAAAGGTATGCTTGCTAAGTGTATTGATTAGATCTTTAAGTGTTGAATTAAACATACAATTTAATACTATATAATCGTTGAATCCAATATCTTTTCAAACAAATTATCCCTCTCACAACGTTAGCATAATATTTTAAAACAACTTTTATAAAATATCGATACTAAATATAACCTAATTATCCCTTACGGCTTTTTGCCCGCTCGAACAACCCAAAACAATAATCCTACGTAAATATAAAAAAAATCACTAAATCAAAATAATTTTTTCCCTTTTATTAATCACACTTAATTCACTAAACAATTTAACACTTAACAAGCATATATAAAAATCTACTCACTACACATATTAATAAAACTAACAATAATCAACAAAGCGAACAATTTTAAACTAAATAATAAGCTACAACTACTAATAAGAGAAAAGGAAAAGAAAGAAAAAACCCTATTGAAGAAAATGGAGACGAATTTAAACCACTCGATCTTATAAACTTAAATTAAACCACTAAAAGATCAAAACTAAATTAGTTTTTATCACTACTTAGTTAATAAAGCTACAAACTTTATATACTAAATAGCCTTAAAAACTAAAAAGTTTTAACCTTTAATAGTAAAACAAGCTTATAAGACCCATAAGCTCCTCGTCTAAGAGTTGGATAGATTTCATCAACATTATAACAAACAAGGGTTAAGATGAACAAGAATAATAATAAGTTTACTAAGACAAAATAAGCTAGATTTTATTCTAAAGACAATAAGCTAATAAAAAGATGAAAACTTTAGATCTAAATCTACCCGAAACTAAGGTGTTCAATCAAGTGAACTCGGATCGGGTATATTTAAGGATTTAGATCTAAGAAAAATAAGCTAGAATTAAAAAGTAACAAACTTTATGCTGGAAAATAAGCTAAAAAGACAAGATCTTTTATTTTTAGATCTAATCCACCCGAAACCAAGGTGTTCAATCGAGTGAACAAGAGACGGGTATATTTAAGGATTATATCTAAAGACAATTAAGCTAGAAAATAAGCAAAATCGAAAAATAACTAAAATAAGCTCACCCTCGAAAAGCTCTAAATCAAAAACAATATAAAAAATTGTAAAGCTATTCTAAATAAAGCTATAAAAGAGAGCTTATATTATAAATATAAGCTTAAGAGATCGGATCCAAAAATAAGCTATAAGCATGAGCTTATTTGGAAATAAGCAAAAGAAGAGAAAGAGTAGAAGAATAAGCATAAAAACCAACCTTAAACATCTTCATTAATAAGCTCAAGATCTTGATTACAATAATCTAAATAAGCTATAAAAGCTTTTACAATAAGCAAACTAATAAGCTAAAACACATAAAAATAAGCTACACTACTCCTACACTATATTAAAAATAAACTAAATCTAACACCCTCTGTTGCTGCGTCTGTTGATTTGTATAGCCCAAGTAATGGGAAGGGCAATTTCATCCTTTCAGGTATCCAACCAATAATACTTCCAGATCTATGGCGCCTTTTGGTCAATTCGACAACGTCCCCAAACCGCACCCTTATAATTTCTAATGATGGAGCGTACTATTGCATCAGGATTCCAAACCAGTAAAAACAACTGATGCCACCTGTTTATTCCATTTTTGTGCCATACGAGATAGCTCCACGCGTCCAATCTAGAATCCTCGAATGCCGATACCTCGTACCTGACCCTAGCGATTCTAAACCTACGTACTGGACTGACCGAACCTCGTACCTCCGCAAGTCCTATTACAGTACCGCGCTCCTGTATTCCAATCATTAGGTGGCCACGTGTCACCTGAGCCGTCACCGGAGCCACCGTCGGACCACCGGTCAACGGTGGTGGCCAACAGCAGTCAACTACTGTCACGGTCGTTGAACCACACGCGTTCAACCACCAACCGGACCACCCTGTCAATACCACCGCGCGAACACACCGTCAGACCACCACGGTCAACAGTGGTAGATCCGCTAGTCAACGGTCGGTATCGAACGGTGGCCACCCGATGGCCACGTGGTCAATGCACGTCATCAAAGTAGATTCCCAAGGATTAGCCAACGTGGGGCAAGTGCCACTTCAGCCCAGTTGGGTCCCACTTGCCTATGTGGCAGCCACGTCAGCTGCTGACGTGGCGGATGGGATAATAACCCTCCTGCATAGAATCAAACTCACTAGCCTCGTTCTGTTTGAATTCTTAGGAACCAAATGAGACCACCTGCGTTAGTCAGTTGGGCTCATTAAAGACATGGCACTAGTAATGTACTTAACCCACTTTTGTGCCCTCTTCATTAATTAGTATCAAAGGTTCAAACAAGGAACCGAAACATGTCAAAATAAAAAGGTTCACCAAATGGAAATGCCGTACCCGTTGGACTCGGTAAATTCGTTGCACTTGTTTCAATAGGTGGTGATTTGAGAATATTTTAAAACGACTATGGTTTGAACCTCGTAAAATCGTAAAAACGACATCGAAATCACCCCAAAATACCGTTTTTGCTTGTGTTTTAATCCTTTTTACCTGTAAGACATAAAAACACCAAACAAACATATTATGCAACATATTTTTATCCATATATTTAGTGTTTTAGCGAGTCCATATTATTGGCAATTTTCAGAGGTACAAATGATGTGTGTATTAGCGCACATCAAGGGTTAACTTACATAGAAAAACACAATTAAAATATAATAGTGATTAGGGTTCTCCTCCCATTGGTTCAATAAAGCAAAGCAATGAACAAATTGTAGTTTTATTTGACATTGAATATGCCCCGGGTTTGTTGTGTTCGCAAACAACCGGGTGCACTTGGTAAATCTTTGTTCATTTCTATAAGCATTTATAAACGTAGAAAAGATACAAATGATGTTAATTAGTTATCCCAAATGGGGTCTTCTGAGGTAATATATCATATATTAACACGATTGTCATTGACCTAGCACTAATGCTTTCAACTGATGATCTAGAAAACGGAACAATGTAACTAGATGTTGTTATAGACAGCTCTCCATATCCGCAATTTATATATTTAGAGTAAAAGTATCACAAATAATGACTTTGTCCTTTGCGCTTTGGATTAGTGAACAGTTGGTACTCTCCATGTGACCCTATGTTATCAAGCATCATAACGGTTCTGACTCCTTATGGTTAAAGATCTGAGGACAGTGGACTACGTAGTATATAAAGGAGTCGTAAAGTCGTAAGTTATATTAAAGTCTCAGTGAAGTGATCAAAAGGATATACCGCAGTATTACCATTATTGTCTCCTAAGATTATATTAAAAATCAACAAAGCGATTGCTATATATGTGGATGTGGTTAAGTGTACAGAATTGCCAATTACTAGGATTTTAGGAAGAAGTACCGCCTAAAACTAATAAATTGAAAAATCAACAAACGAGATAGACAATATATGTCACCAAATAAACTACAACATCTAAAAAAACTTTCATGAATAAATAGAAAAACATAATTAAACGTAAATAATCTCTAACAACACCAAAACCAAAACCATCCCGGCACACTAGCACCACAACGAACCTAAAACCCCGACCCAACCGCCAACCGTTCAAACAACACACACCACACCCCCAACTTGAGTGATGGATTAAACTAGAGTATATTACAATCCAAATTAAGGAAAACTACTAACCCATAATAATAGAACTAGAAACCCATACAGATATAACTGAAAATAATATCCAGAATATATACTTATCACGATGAATAACTAGACATTACTCATATAATAAACTAAAAGTCGGTAACTACATCGCAAACCCTACCAAGACAAGTGTGTCACATCAGTCACAGATAAAAACCACATCCACAAAAGCAAAACCCGCAGATGATAATATAAATCTAACCACAGGAAATTCTGCCCGTACACCATTTCCCCACCTTTCACCAGAGTCCTGGACACCACTCTCAACGCTACAAAACCCAACCAACCACGCAAACCTCCCTCAATAAACAACCCGAGAGTAATCTGCTCCATACCCCTCCACAAAACACCCACCCCCCCTCCTCTACCTACCCTAACAATAAGAACCAAAACGTACCCCACACCGGCATGCTATACCGAACATAGATCACAAAACCACACAGTCCAATCCCCCCTACGCCACAATTGATCAAACCAGCATCCACACTCCCACACACCCAATCACCAACCCCTAACTTGCTCTCACCCTCCACCGCTCCCCTCCCACACTACACACCCTCCCAAACACCCCAACCCCCACCATACAATACCCGAAAACCAACAGACTCACGACTAAATCCATCACCCCTATACCCTGCTCGTTCAAGCTTCACTTAATCCTCACCTGGTATGAGTTCATTTTAGCCCATCCCCACTATACCACAAACCGTTCACACAACCCCCTCCGCTACCCCAAAATTCACCCCCCACCACCCAACCAAACCAAAAATTAATAGACTCCAGAAAGCAAGGAGCTATCTCTTGAAGCACTGTCTTGGACACGAAAAAGAGTACCAAAACGCCCCCCAAACCCGCACACCCCTTCCAAACCCACAATAACTAAAATCAACCCCGGCCCACCCACCGCCCACCCCACACGTACCCCCCGACCGCCCCACCCCCACCCCCTGCACCCAATCAAAACGCCCTATGATTGCCCCCCCTGGAAAGTGAGTAAGTTAGATTAGCTATGAGACTTTAAATGTCTTTTAGGTTTTAGTTTTTCATCCCCGTACCCCCCCCCCCCCGGTCAACAACACTATCCACCACGCCCCATCCCCCAATAACATATCTATCAATTACGCAATTGTTAGTGTAGAACCCAAACACAAAAAATACCCATGTTATTAATACAAATTAAGAACCCTATGTGATGTTCTCTTAAGCACACACATCATTTGTACCTCTAGAAAATTGCCAATAAATGGACAAAAACACTAATTAAGTGAATAGACTAAGATTGTCGCAAAAATGTTTTGTAATTGTTTTTATGTCTTACGAGGAACAAAGGATAGAAAACACAGCAAAAACGGTAATTTTGGGTGTACTTTCGGATTACTGTATATTTACCGTTATCGAGTTTCAAACCAATTCTTTAATATTCCTCCAAATCTACACCATTGAAATAGCACGAAATTACGAGTCGCAACTGTACCGTCCTTTCAGTATGTTAACCATTTTAATTTTGACCCTTTTTCCGTCCTTTGTTTGAACCTATGATACTAATAAATGAAGATGTCAAAAGTGGGTTAAGTAATTACTAGTGCATGTATATTATGAGACCACTGCCTAACGCAGGTGGTCTCATTTGGTTCCTTAAGAATTCAAACGAGAGGTCGTGAGTTTGATTCTATGCAGGAGGGTTATTATCCCATCCGCCACGTCAGCAGCTGACGTGGCTGCCACATAGGCAAGTGGATCCCCAATCGGCTGACGTTTGGGGTGTGGGCACTGCCACTTGCTAACAAGGGACCATACATGCTGACGTGGCATGCCAGGGCATCGGTGGCCACCGTTCGATCCGACCGTTGACTAGCGGTCAACCACTGTTGACCAGTGGTCTGACGGTGATCCGGCGGTGGTTGACAGGTGGTCCGGTGGTGGTTGACCGGTGGTTCCACCGCCGTTGACGTAGTTATTGACTGTCTGTTGGCCGACCAACCAGTTTACCGTTGGTCCGACGGTGGCTCGTTACGGCTCAGGTGACACGAGTCCACCTAATGATGAGTAATAACGAGGTACTGTTCATAGAATGCATGTACGAGGTTCGGTGTCATTACGAGGTTTTAGACATGCAGTGTCGTTAGAGGTTCGGCATTCGGATTCTAGAATGACGACGTGGAGCCTCCTCGTTGCTCAAAATGGAATTAACAGCCTGGCATCAGTTGTATACTAGTATTGGGATCCTGATGCCAATAGTACCAATCATTAGAAATTAATAAGGCGGTGGGAGTTGCGAATTGACCAAAGAGCCCCTAGATCTGGAAGTATTATTGGTTGGATACCTGAAAGGATGAAATTGCCCTTCCCATTACTTGGGCTATACAAATCAACAGACGTCAGCAGACAGAGCGTTGGTTAGTATTTAGTTTATTTTTAATATAGTAGTAAGTAGTGTAGCTTAAGTTTTATGTGTTTTAGCATATTAGATTGCTTATTGTAAAAGCTTTTATAGCTTCTATAGATTATGGTAATCAAGATCCGTGAGCTTAATAATGAAGATGTTTTAAGGTTGGTGTTTTGATGCTTATTCTTCTACTCTTTCTCTTCCCTTTTGCTTATTTCCAAAAATCTCAGCTTAAGAGCTTATTTTGGGATCCTATCTCTTAAGCTAAGTATATTCTAATAAGCTTCTTTAATCAGCTTATTTAGACTAGCTTATTTTAAATTGGTTTTTGGAATTTAGAGCTTTTTCGAGTGAGCTTAATTTTAGCTTATTTCGATTGCTTATTTCTAGCTTATTGTTTTATAGATATAATCCTTAAATTATACCCGTCTCTTGTTCACTCCGATTGAACACCTTGGTTTCGGTGGATTAGATCTAAATAAAAAGATCTTGTCTTTTTAGCTTATTTTCAGCATAAAGTTTGGTTTACTTTTTAATTCTAGCTTATATATCTTAGTATCTAAAATCCTTAAATAACCGCGTACCGAGTTCACTTGATTGAACACCTTAGTTTCGGGTAGATTTAGATCTAAAGTTTTCATCTTTTTATTAGCTTATTGTCTTTAGAATAAAATCTAGCTTATTTGTCTTGAGTAACTTATTATTATCATTGTTCATCTTAACCCTTGATTTTTTATAAAGTTGATGAATCTATCCAACTCTTAGACGAGGAGCCTTAAGGTCTTATTAAGCTTGTTTTAACATAAAAGGTTAAAACTTTAGTTTTTAAAGGCTATTTAGTATATAAAGTTTTTGTAGCTTTAATTAACTAAATTAGTGATAAAAACTAATAAAGTTTTAATCTTTAGTGTTTTAATTAAAGTTAAAATCGGGGGGTTTAAAATTCGTCACCATTTTCTTCAGATCGGTTTTTCTTCCTTTTCCTTTTCTCTATTAGTGAGTTGTAGCTTATTAAATTAGTTAAAATTGTTCGCTTGGTTATTATTGATAGTTTTTATTAATATGTGTAGTGAGTAGAATTTTATATATGCTTGTATAAGTGTTATATTGTTTAGTGAATTAAGTGTGATTATTAAAAAGGTAAAATATTGATTAAGTGTATTTTTATATTACGTAGATAATTGTTTTTGGTTGTTCGAGCGGGAAAAGCCGAAGGATATTAGGTAATAATTTAGTAATCTATATTTTATAAAAGTTGTTTTCAATAAAAGCAACGTGTGGAGAGGATAATTTTTGTTTGTGAAAGATATTGAATTCATCGATAATAGTCTTAATTTGTATGTTTAATTCCACTTAAAGATCTAATCAATACACTTATCAACCATACCTTTTATAATAAACGCGTTCTTCGATTAATACTCCGCTATATGCTATCTAGATTTTTAAAATAGTTTTTAATTAAAATTTTTAGTTTAGAACCCAAAACAAAAATATGTCGATATACAAAGCATCAAACAAAATGCTTTCGTGGATTTTCAAACTCATCTTCTTCTTCGGATAGCACATCCAGGAGATAAAATAATTTTATTGGTTCCTCAATGGCAAATTTTTTATATCAAACGGGATACTCTCTATACTATTACTAATTTGGTATTATTATTTTAGATATATATTTTTTATAAATATATACTATAAATAATTATCGAATCAGTTTTTGGCGCCAACTGCCGTGAGAGGTTATAGGTTTTTAACCGGATGTTGTTTGTATTCGAGCCTTGAAGATCCTTTCTTTTCGGAAATGTTTATTATTTTCGTTCTTATAAAAAGATATAAAAATCCAAAAAAAAATTTTTCTTCTTATTTTTATTATTTCCTTTTACTTTTATAAATTGTTTAAAAAAAAAACCAAAAATAATTTTAATTTTATTTTATTAATCTTTAGAAAAAATTACAAAAAATAATTACTCTTATCCTCTTACTTCATTTAATTCTTATCTTCTTTATCCTCTTATCTGTTTAATTCTTCGACATGTCTTCATATAACCATTTTGGTTGCTCGTGGTGTGGAGGTCCGTTAATGGTGGAAACTATCCAGCTATAGCCAAAGTAGATCCGGAATGGTTGTCTATGACCCAAATCCTTATTCTTATAATGACACACCTCCCGATTTTTCTTACCAACCTCCACAGCCCCAGACATACTCTTGTGATTTTTGTGGTAACGATCATTACTACGGTTCCGATTGTACATCACGAGTCCCGCTTGTCTATAGCCGGAACCAAGTGCTACAATCAAACCTTAGTGCTAATTAATATCACACAAAATTCACCGAGTTTTTCTCAACAATATCTTTGCTGTAAAAACTGTGGGGGTCCTCATGAAACTTTTAGTGTCAACCGATTAATCAAACTTACTATGAACCTAACCCATATTGTGATTCTTTCGGTCTTGACCAAATTCAACCCCCGCAATTTTCTACCGTTCAACTTCTTGAAATCGAGAGGATTAATAAAGAGGAGAGTTTTAAAAAGAAAGACATAAGACTTGAAGAAACAAGAGTGAGAAGCGTTTTAATTGGGATGAACGAAATTAAAGATATCACAATGATTTTATTATAAAAAGATTGTCGAGGGTTTGAAAATTTGATTATAGAATATAGAAAGTATTGTGAGATAAAATTAAAAAATTTCTTGCGAAAGATTATAATGGTTTGGACATCGAGATGCGGAAAAAGGAACGCGTTTTAATGGAAGAAAAGTATCTTGCTGCTTCACAACGTATTAAATCTATTTGTAATTATGATGACGATGAGGATGATTCTATTCCTTTAAGAGATATTATTGCTCGATAATCTCCGTATGATGCTATACATGCTTCCCCTCCCGACATTTACCAACTGAAGAACCCTAAGGACTTACTCTCATAAAGGGGTATCGAGGCATCTTGACAACAATTCCTGAAAAGGAATCGGAGCGAATTAATAAAGTCAGTGTTGAGAACCTTGTCCCCAATCCCCAGATGATTCCGAAGATTTTTCCGATAACGAAAGTGAATTGTATGTGCCCTAGTGTGATGAAACTTCGTTCGAATTTTTTACAACTTTCACGAATCCACTCATTGGATTCAAACACGATTTAACCTCTATTGAATACGAGTTCACTCTCTGATGAGTACGATTCCGATGGAAAATTTCAAAATTTATTCAAAAAACACCCCCTCTTTTTTGATGATAAGAAATCATTTCCACCAAGATTGTGCATTCCGCCATTGTTCAATGCCAATTCTACGTCTTATCGGAATCTTTGCTTAACCGTGATATTGTTTAATTATTCGATCACCTAAGTTTGATTAGTCTTCTCGAAGTGAAGTGTCTTCGTGAACTCGCTCATATCGATCAAAATTCCACCGGGAATTGATAAATGCGCCTTTGATCTAGAGGAAGAAATCCCTTCTTGTTGAGAAATTTGTTGTATGATTAATTCATCTCCACGACCGCCGAAAGATGTAAATCTGAAAATGATGATACTATTAATCGAGTCTCCCCACCCCATTACTCTATCCTCGTTGGGATAGTGACTCTCTTATGGAGGAGATCGATTTATTTCTTGCTTCCGATGACTCGATGCCACCGGGCATTGAGGATGACGATTATGACTCGGAAGGGGATATTCGTTTTCTTGAAGAATTGCTTAATAATGATTCCCTTTCCCTTCCCGAAAATGAGTCATCTAACCTTGATCATTTTAATGATCCGTCACCTTCTCGTCCTCCTCCGGAACCACCGGATGTTGAGATTTGCTTTGATTTTAAGCCCGATACGGGTGTTGTTACTAACAAAGTGGTGGGTGACATTTCTGAACACGATGTTCTTATGCCTAATCTTTTACCCACCTAACCCATCCTTTGTCCAGTGTTTGACATTTTGCTTCCGTTTTCGTCCGAAAATGAGGACAACGTGTTCAATCCTGGTATTCTCATTTCTTTCTTATCTCATCGGGGCGAAATCATTTCTAATTTTTCTAAGAGCCCAATGATGATTTCTGGAGGGTACATGCCTCTCTTGGATGTTCCGTATCTCCATTTCTATCCCCCTTGACCCAGCTCAAGTATGGGGGATCGAGTCAGGCTCAAGACTTGGTGAACAAAAATAAGCGCTTCTCGGGAAGCAACCCGTGTCTTTTCTTCTTTCTATTTTCTTGATTAATAAGTGAGTGTGTTATTTTATAGCCCAAGTGTGGGGGCGTGTTTCTTTCTATGGTATGTGGTTTCGTTTTTGCAGGATTCCTCAAGATCATGAAGACCCGCGCTTATTTTCAATCCTCCAATCATCCGGTCTTTGATCTTTTACTTATTATGGAATCCTCAATCCTGATCATGTATATATATTGTGTTTCCCCTTTCACACTTGGAATTTTTTGCATTTGCCTTTTTCGTTCCTATTTTTTGCATTTGCCTTTTAAAACCCGACATTTTTGAACATTGAGGCCAATGTTCCATTCTAAGTGGGGGGGATTTCTATCGAAATGTGATCTTACCTGTGCCTTGTTGTGTCCCTCGTAACCCCGTTTTGGCCAAAATAAATAAATTTTTAAGTCTTAATATCTAGTTTATTGTTCATAAAAAAAATGTTAAAAAAAATAATATAAATAGTTAGTTGAATAAATAGAAAATAGTTGACACGAATGTAGGATTTCCGTTGGTGAGAAGTTTTAAACTCTAGCTTTCCCCTTAGCTTTCGAGACTTAGCGTTTGCTTAACTTTAAAATTTTGCAAAGAACGAAAAATGATAGAGTTGAATATAAGTTAGATGCTAAGCGTGGAGTAGTTGGATCTCTTTAGAGCTCATAGAGGTTAATTGTGGCTTTTTGCTTCTCACATCTTAATAAACGTTATATAATTGTTAAATAAATAAAGTTTCTTTGGTTTTTGCGATTCTTAGTTTAGATCACTTCGTAGAGATTCCTTCTGGTGAAAGTAAGGTACACATCGAGGTTTTGTCAGTGTTGTGGGGAAATAGACTCCTGGACCATGGTCGGCTCGCATACCGATGTGGCAGTTGTTAAAAGACCACAGGACTTGAAATTTGGCTAATAATAATAAGTTATGTAATAAACCGAAGCCGAAATAAGACCACTACCTCTTGCCGGCTCACAACCGATGTGGTAGTCGTTTAAAGGGTGGAGGTAATAATAATAATAAAACTGTGGGCTGAAAAAAGTTTACTGCATCTTGCCGGCTCACAACCGATGTTGCAGCCTTCTAAAAGGTCGAGGAAATTACCGAGGTCGAAATATGTTTGCTGCATCTTGCCGGCTCACAACCGATGTTGCAGCCTTCTAAAGGACCGAGGTTTAATAATGTTGCAATAATAACAAGAATAAAGCCAAATTTCAACTCCGGGGTTATCTAAATAAAGCCTCCGTCTCTGGACTCGTAGTTGAGTTATTTCGGATGAAATAAAAAGGATAACCCCTAAATCATGCGGAATTAGAACCTTAATGTAGACTTTATTCTCACCATATCGTCTCTTTAGGAAAAGATTTCAAACTAATTGTGGTCTAAACTGGGTTTACTTTATATTAATAAGGACATAATTTATTTGTCACCAATAATAATAATAAAATCTTTAGATACAAAATTAGAAATAAGGGAGGAAAAGTAAATACACAATTAGCTTTTATGAGTAGTGTTAGCACCATAGCTTGTATTTTGCAATGATCTTGTTTTAAGCTTGGCTTGGAGAGGTGAAAGTCGAGAACGATGAATTTTGTGCTTTTTGTTTCGTGATCCTAAAAGTTATCAATGAATAATGAAAGCAATACATTATGTCACACATGAATAAGTTGTAAGTTAGAAATTATAAAAAAATAATAATAAAAAAAATTAAAAAAATAATAAATAAATAAATAAAAAATGGGTAAAACGGGGGTGCTGGCGAATTAAATGATTTTTGAACCTTCTTAATGGACATTTTCTGTTCTTGTTTGATTGTGACGGGTCATAGGTTAAAAGGGGATTTAATTATTTATTTCCGGGCGTGTTTTATTTACATTGCGTGTGGGACCAGCAATGGCTTAATGTGGGGGAATTTGATATTTGCTAAAACACACATCTTTTATACCCCGTTAAACACTATTAATCGGACTAAAAATACTAAAATATGCTTAATTATATTGCAAATATGTTTGTTTGGTATTTTTATGTCTTACAGGTAAAACGGATTGAAAACGGAGCAAAAATAGGTATTTACGGGTCGTCGCGATCAAGAGTGCCTATTATTCAAAATCAAGACAAAGTCGTGAAAAGTCCCCAAGCATGCCATTGGAAAGAGCGCGAGAAAATGAATTCAACGGTACCCTCGGATCTTATTGGGCCAGCCCGTAACTCATTTTATGGGCCGAGCCAGCCCAAGCTAGCATAAGCCCAAAATGAGCCCAACAACAAAT
>BQNB010086695.1:10689-28118 GCA_026074375.1 Tanacetum coccineum | reverse complement strand
AGTTTATTGTAGTTGCTTATTCTTATGCCTGAGTGCTTATAAGGGATAGTTAAACATCTATTTTGGTTTATTTGCTTATTTGCTTATTTCTTGTTTCATTGTGTTTTAGAAAGCTAGCAGTACTAACTTAAAGCTAGCAGTACTAACTCCAAGTTAGTACTGACAGTTAATACTGTTAGTACTGTTGTTAGTACTGCTGAGTTTCTCCTGCTTAGCTTAGTTTAATAGCTTGCTGAATTTGCTTATTTAGGGTTAGTCTAGCTTATTTGGTTTTGTCTTAAGCTTATTTGAGCTTATTTGTGTCTTAGTATAAAAGTTTTAAGTGTTTTCTTGTACCATTTCTAGCTTTTATGCATGTTCTAGCTTATTTTCCTTGCTTATCTTTGTGTGCATTTGCTTATTAGGTTTAGTGCCCAATCATATCCTTGTCATATTCAAACAAAGATTATCAATTCGTCATTCGATTTTTCCATTCAAGCCTCGTTGGGACATAACGACCCGGGAAATCAAACTTCCGAAAACATATATATTTTGTTTTGTGAACTCTTAACCAATCTTTGGCTAAAGGGTGTTTGGTTGAGTGTTTGCTTATAAATTATATATATACTATCAATATGAATCACCCCATCTCCTACTCTTGCTCTTGAGTACTACATCACCATTAGGTTCTTCCACAAGAATTCAGAATAAACTTGATAAAACTTTATTTTAAAGGAAACACTGATTCAAGGTAGCAATGAAATCATATAGGAATAAAAGTTCTAACCAGAGGTAATACTCATAGCACTCAATTTTAATTAATGTAAAAAGTTAAAATTACAGCAAGATCTAAACCTCGTTTTTATACAAGTGAATGACATTATATTAGAATTAACTTTATACTCTAATTATCTACTTGCTACAAAAGAGAATTAAAAGAATTCATAAAAATACTCAAAATACTCTAAACTCCAAAAACTAAATAAAAAAACTTTCAAAATGCTTTCTAGACCAGGTGTGTTGCTTTGAAACTGCATTGCTTGTGACCCGAAAGGGAAAATAATCTTCGGCTATCCAACTCCTACCGCTCACCTGGCGTTTAACTGTTTTGGAGAGCTAACCGAGAAGTAAGTAGAATATTGGTTGAAGTTATCTTATCTCATTGTCCCGGTAAAATCAACTGTGAATAAATCATAAAAAAAATTTAGTGTAAATTTTCATTTTATATTTCAATTTTTGTCATGCGCACCATCGTTTCTTCAAGCCCGAAACGTCGACAACCTACAAGTCCGAAAAACTTCTATTAATCACCCAATCTTGAGAAAAAAATCTAAATAACAACCAAGAACTTTTCAATCCTCCCATAGTTAATGATGGCCGATACTCGTAACTATGGCGCAATTGCTACGAAAGCACCCACCGAGGGTTACCGAGGATGGGCGATCGTTGGTTCCCGAAATTACTTAGCGAATAACTTTCAGATCAAGCTTCAACTTAATCTTGTTCAATAACAAGCAATTTTTTATGAGAGACATGATAAAGAAGACCCACATGCTCACATCCGATATTTCAACAAGATCACTTCCACGATGAAGTTCTTGAACGTCCCGAGTACGTCAGTTAAGCTTATGCTTTTCCCATTTCCCTCGAGGGAGCAGCCCGGATTTGGCTTAAAAAAGAGCCCCCTCGATCGATTCTTACATGGGATGATCTTGTTTCGAAATTCATTAACAAATTCTTCCCTCCCTCTAAAACAACAAATCTTCGAAATGAAATCACGAGATTTCAACAAAAATTTGATGAAACTGTTAACGATCATGGGAACGAATCAATGATCTGCTTAGGGGAATGCCCGCCATCAGGGTTTTTCCAGGAAATGCAATCAAACTCGATACATTCTATAATGGCCCAAAATTCAAAAATGATCAAGATTCATTGAAACTCCGCTGCGGGTGTAACTTTCTTGATAAAATGCCCTGAGAATGCATAAAATCAACGAGAGTAAGTCCAAGTTCGTCAATCACGAAGCAAGGCCATTGTTCCAAAGTGATAGAACTCTTCTAACCCCAGGCAGTTTTCATCCGATGGTGCTGAACTAGAAAGATATGGTTAGAGCATTATCTCCGATAATAGAAAAACCGAAACTCTAGCTCCCCCCCGCTCCTGTAAAAGCATCTAGGCAAAAGTTGTGTAACTTGCGGGGGGTGGTCATTCTTAACCAAAATTGTCCAAGCCACCAATGGCAAGCATCCTATCGTGACAATATCCAAGAATACGTGTCACAAGCCGCCGCAGTTAACTACAACCAAGGGAATGCCAGTTACCGACCTCAGATGGTTGCAAACCAAATTCGACCTCCCGGTTTTCCTCCTATGCAAAACCATCAAAACAACCAAAATCGGGGGATCAATTTCAACCAAAATCGGGGGAACAATTTTAACCAAAATCGGGGTAATAATTTTCAATCACTTGACAAGGTTTACCAACCCCATATTAATCAACCCCCGACTTTTCAAGCTCCACCTTACCAAGCTCTAGTTCTTCCAGCACCAGGTGTGTCTAAGCCCGATTTTGATAACTACGTCAAAGCTAATGACGCGGTTATGCAAAATATGCAAAATCAAATGGCAAATATAACGGACTTGATCACCAAATTCGTGAATAGTAATACCGCTTCTACTTCGGGCTCGGGTTCTCTTCCAAGCAACACTATTGCTAACCCGAAAGGTGATGTGAAAGCAATCACTACCCGAAGCGGTGTTTCCTATAATGGGACCTCAAATTTCGTTCTCCTCCTAAAGAGGACGGAAAATGAACCCGAGGTGACAAATGATACGGGGCAACCACGCATCGAAAACATCCAACCTCCGGTGGTCCAAACTAATGACCGAATTGGTGAGCCCGTTGTTGTTCCAAAGACTAAACCAACCTTGCCATATCCTTCAAGGTCCAACAAAGAGAAGCTCCGTGAAAAGGACGATCTTCTAGCTTCAAAATTTATGGAAATTTTTCGGAATCCCTCCAATATCGAGCTAAGTTTCGCGGACAGACTCACCTACACATTCCCGAAAATTTCACCAAATGTTTAGAAGCACCTCAATGACAAAGATAAGATAATTGAGTTAACAAAGACACCGGTAAACGAAAATTGCTCGGCGGTTATCCTAAAACGTTTCCCCAGAGCAACTTGGCGACCCCACCCGGTAGATTTCTTATACCGTGTGACTTTCCGGAGATGAATGAATGGCTTAGCCTTTGCCGATCACAGGTGCAAGCATCAACCTAATGCCTCTCTCCATTAGGAAAGAACTAGGTCTCCCAGCTTTGAGACCAAAACCCCGAATGATACTTTGAACTTGTAGCCGACGCGAACAATTTTACTCCAACTGCATCGCCGAGATATGATTTGGTGAAAGTTGGAACGATTTTTCTTTTCCTGCAGGATTATGGGGTGGTCCATTGATTACGTTCCGATCACTCGGGCTCCCCTAATCTTAGAAGACTTTCTTGAGACGGCACGTGCCTTAATAGATGAGTTCACGGTGAACAAATGACCCTTAGACATGATGACCAATCCGTGCCTTCAAAGTTTGGTGATACTAAAACTCTCTCCTACAATATCATAGAAACGTTAAAACCGAGTTCCGATGTTATTGACATTATTTTGCTGTGAAGAATATGTTCAAGAACACTTGAAACTTTTTTGAAAGGTGGCAATACCCACTTCTAACTTCAGGCCTTACGATCGATTCTTCTTCGCTCTTCCATCTTTCAATCCCTTCGGAGGAATGATTTCTAATGAAGAGATCGATGCATTTCTTGAACATGATGATTCAATACCACCGGGTGTTGATGGCATCTATAATTCTGAAGGAGATACTGTTTACCTTGAGGAATAGTTAAGTGTGATCAATAGTGACCTAAACCTCTCACCATCACTAGTTTGTGAAATTAATGTGCCTGAAAAGGTTAAATCTTCATGTGAGGATTCCTCCCCGACCTTTGAACTCAAAGACTTACCATCCCCATCTTGAGTATAACGTTTTTGGAGGTGATGGACAAATTACCCGCATAAATCGCTAAAAATCGAAAGAGAAGGAAATAAACCCGCCCTGATAAGGATCTTATGGTTCAACAAACAGACCATAGCTTGGAAGATTTCTGATATTCCAGGGATAGATCCACAGTATATTTTGCACCCATAAGATTTTTAATAGAGGAAATTGCCAACACACCTAGTTCAACATAAGAGAAGAGTTAACCCCACAAAATCCATGAGGTTATCAAGTAGAAGTTATAAAACTTCTTGATGCAGGGTTAATTTTAATCCTATCTCCCTCCCTATAGTCCCTTGGTAAGCCGCAGTTCATTTTGTCCCTAAGAAAAGAGAGGCATAACCGTGGTGAAAAAATGAAGAAAATGAGTATAATTGTACCCACAAGGTTGGTTACGGGATGGGAGTTGTGCATCGATTAACCAAAAAAATCAAATGATGCAACTCGTAAAGACACTTCCCATTGCCATTTATGGATCAAATGCTGAAAGATGTAGCCAGAAATAGTACTATTGCTTTTTGGACGATTTCTCCGCGCTTTAACTTTTCAGATCCCAATTGACCCACTTGAATCAGAAAGAAAAACACCTACACCCTGCCCTTATGGTACATTTGCGCTATCGTCGGCGCACTGCCTTTTTTGGGTTATGCAATGCAAATTCTCCCCCAAGGGCACGGTTCTAATGGTTGTATGGTGCAATCTTTCATGATATGATTGAGAAAACCATGGAAGTCTTCATGGATGATTTCTCAGTTTTTTGTGATTCTTTCTCCTCTTGCCTTTCCCATTTAGACAAAATGCTCCAAAAGTGTGAAGACACCAAACTTGTGCTAAATTGGGAAAAGGTCACGTTAAAGGTCAAGGAAAGAATAGTCCCTTGGCCATAAATTTCTAAGGTCGGGATTGAGGTTGATAGGCGAAAAGTTGATGTCATTGCAAAAATTTTTTTGTTAATTTTCTATTTTATATTTATGTCATTATGCTCTCTTGCCCCTCAAAAAAAATCCCAGCTACCTTGAAGGGTATACGCCAGTTTTCTGTTCATTACTTGTGCCGGATTTTACGATGATTTATTCAGGATTTTTCTCTCCAAAATCTCCGACTCCCGGCCTATGACCCACCTCCTTGAAAAAGAAACTCCGTTTATCTTCTCGAAGGAATGCATCGAAGCATTTGAGACCCTTAAGATGAAGTTAACCCAGGCTCCAATTCTAGTTGCTCCCGATTGGGACTTGCCCTTTGAAATCATGTGTGATGCAAGTGATTTTGCTGTTGGGGCAGTCCTAGGGCAACGTAAGACCAAGCACTTCCAGCCGATACACTATGCAAGCAAAACTATGACCGAGGCTCAAGCACATTACACTACAACGGAAAAAGAATTACTTGCCGTAGTGTATGCTTTCGAGAAATTCCGGCCATATCTTGTCTTGTCCAAAAGCATAGTGTATACGGACCATTCGGCTCTCAAGTACCTGCTTGCTAAGCAGGATGCTAAGCCAAGATTGCTCCGGTGGATTTTGCTGCTCCAAGAATTTGATGTCGTTATCCGTGATAAAAAAGGAGCAGAAAATCTCGCCGTCGACCACCTTTCTAGACTTGAAAATCCCCATCAAAGTGAGCTCGAGAAAAAGGAAATTAAGGAAACATTTCCTCTCAAGACACTTAGGATGGTTACTTTTTGTGGTGATGATAATGCCCTGTGGTTTTCCGATTTTGCAAACTACCATGCGGGGAATTTTGTGATCAAAGGAATGTCGTCCCAGCAGAAAAGAAAGTTTTTCAAAGACGTCAAACACTACTTTTGGGATGACCCCTTCTTGTTTAAGATATGTGCGGATTAAGTGATCCGGCGGTGTGTGCATGGCAAGGAAGCTCTCGACATCCTCGAAGCTTGCCATAATAGACCCACGGGGGGACATCATGGCGCAAATCTCACTGCCAAAAAGGTATTTGATGCTGATTTCTTCTGGCCCACAATTTACAAAGATGCCCATGAGTTGGTTAAAAACTGTAACTCGTGCCAGTGTTAAGGAAAAATTTCACAACGTGATGAGATGCCTCAAAAATCTATCCAAGTTTATTAAATCTTTGACGTTTAGGGTATTGACTTCATGGGGCAATTCCCGTCTTTAAGAGGAAACAAATATACACTCGTGGCCATTGATTACTTGTCAAAATAGGTTAAAGCAAAAGTGCTCCCCACCAACAACGCCCGAGTTGTTTGCAAATTTCTTAAATCTCTCTTCGCCAGATTCGGTGCCCCTCGTGCAATCATAAGTGATCGCGGAACCCATTTTTGCAATGACCAAATTTTCAAAGGTCATGCTTAATACGTGAGTCACTCACGTCTCTCCACCGCGTATCATCACAAACAAGTGGACAGTTAGGTAATCCAATCGAGTGGTTTGAAAAGGATTCTGGAAAGGACCGTGGGCGAAAATCGTGCCTCTTGGTCGGATAAATTAGATGACGCACTTTGGGCTTTCCGCACAGCTTACAAAACACCCATCGGGTGTACTCCATATAAGTTAGTGTACGGGAAGGCATGTCATCTTCTGATTGAGCTCGAGCACAAAGCTTACTAGGCCCTTAAGCATACAAACTTTGATATCAAAATCGCGGGCGATCACCGGAAGGTTCAACTCAATGAGCTAAATGAACTTCGTGATCATGCCTATGAAAACTCTTTGATCTATAAAGAGAAAACAAAGAGAATCCATGACTCCAAGATCAAAAATCGCGTTTTCAACGTCGGTGATCGAGTCCTCCTCTTTAACTCTAGATTGAAGATTTTCTCGGGCAAGCTTAAGACCCGCTGGAGTGGACCATTCACTGTAACCCAAGTTTTTCCATATGACACTGTCGAGTTATCCCAAAACTCCGGGCCAAATTTCAAAGTGAATGGTCATCGTTTGAAGCACTACTTTGGAGGGGACGTACCATAATTGGTAGTCCCGGATCTCCAGACGTTCCCCATGGACCAATAAATTCAGGGACGGGTCAAGCATAGCGACCTTAAACAAGCGCTTCGTGGGAGGCACCCCATGCTTATCAGTAGCAGTATTATGTAGTAATGAATAAGTGTTTTTGTGTGAGGAGGCTTACCTCTTCCATTACCCATGTTTTGTTCGTGTTTTGTGTGTTTTGTGTTGTATGTCCAGGATTTCCCGGATTGTGAAGACTCTCATGCTCTTAGTTTTGCCCTTCATCCACAAGAGTTTCACATCCTCAGCTTCATTTTTGGGAATCCAATATCCAAATCTAATCGACTAACGTTTTATCTTCTGGCACACTTAATAAACGGCCTTAGATTTACGTAGGTACCCCTTTTAAAACATCGAGGACGATGTTTAGTTCTAGTATGGGGGGGATCTTTGATTTGATTTTGCCTGCAGCCGTTGTTATCACGTAATCCCGTTTTTACCACCAAATTTTTTGCAAAAATACCAAAAAAATTAAAAAAAATTAAAAATTTTCAAAAATAAAATAAGTGTTTTGTCACAGTTTTGACTTTCCCAATGGGTAGAATGAGAATAAATTTTGACTCGATCGGGCGTGTTGAGCCCTAGCTTTGTCCCTTAACCATTTAATAAACGAAAGTTTATTAGGCTAAGCATTCGCGGATCCTTTTATTAGGGATTTTAAATTTGCGAAGAACGGAAAATGATAGTGTTATTTACAAGTAGGATGCTAAACAAGGATTATTTGGAAATCTTAAAAGCTTATAAGTGTAACTTGTCGCTTTTTCTCCCAGAAGCTCTTAACCTGACTAATAAACGTGCATAATTTCTAAAAAGAAGCTCTTTCGGAAACGAAAATATTCATCTTAGTTCAGCCTGATACTTGAGTTTCTAAAACGAAATTTTCTCTATTACGGAAAATATGTTGCAAAAAAAGAGAAAAAATGAAAAAATAAATGAATAATATAAACTGTGGGCTGATAAAGGTTTACTGCATCTTGCCGGCTCACAACCGATGTTGCAGTCTTCAAAACAAGGCCCATAGTGAGATAATAAATGCCAAAGTACATCTGTAAGTGTTATCAATAATAAATCATCATCAGACTAAGTCACTACATCTTGTCGGAGGCGTGACCGATATTGTAGTCATGTAAATGATGACGGTAGTATAGTATATAGCAATAAATGAAAAATTAATGGTTAAGATTTCTTTTTCTAAACTCAAGTATAATTTTGAACTAAAAATAACTTGCTTTAAGACTTCAAAAGTTGTTGGTTGCCATCGGTAGATTATTTCGATTCAGTATTCTCCATGAGGTGTCAAAAACCTGGGCACTTAGCTGATGAGGCTGGGACATTCCGAGAAGAAAGGTCGCTACATGGAATAGTCTCACCAATGAGATCATTAAATTTTTGATGTTTGCGTGCTTCGAGTAGTATTGGTTATTTAGCGGTAAATCTAAGAAATTCGGCCTAAAAGGGTGGAGTATCCCGCTATTACATTGCGAACATTCTCCTGTGGGGTCTCAACCTGATAACCTAAGTCGAACTCGGCTGGGATCTATCGAGAATATGCTGGGAGCGAAAAGTTGACAAGTCATAGTTATAAGTAGTGTTAGCATCTTTACTTTTACTTAACGGTGATTTCGTTTTTACGCTTAGCTTGGGACTAGTGAAAAATCAGGGACGATGAATTTATCCGTCAGGACTTCCGTAGATTATTCTATGGGCGCTTTTCATTCTATGATCCCAGTGTTGATAAAATAAAAGAAGTCAATCAGGTAGTTAAGAAAAGAAAAAGGAAAAACCAAAAAATATTAGGGATAGTTAGTGTACATATAAAAAATGGTGAAAATGGGATTTGGCAAAGCTATTGATTCTTTAGTTTCCCTTGACGAACACTTAGCTACTTTTTGAGGTTATTAGTCGAGGGGGATTGAGATTCTTAGTTTTCATAAATGTTTGCTTCATAACATTGCGTGAGGACACGACAATACTTTAGTATGAGGGATTTTGGTATGTGCTTAATTACACATACCTTTTTCCATTAAAAACAAGCTTAAATGACTAAAAACGTACCAAAAATACATTGTATTTGTATGTTTTGCATTTGTATTGTGCAGGAAATGGATATTACACAAAAGGACAAAAAGAAAGCCAAAAACAAACAAAATCGAGCACGGAATGGAAAAGACAAAGTCAAATCAAAGCCAAAGTCAGTCAAAGTCAAAAAGTCAACAGGAACTGGTCAAAAGTCACAGAAAGTCAACTCGACAAGTCAAAAAGTCAACCAAAAAGAGAAGCACAACTTGAAGGACCCAAAATTGTCAAATCATAAGTTGTGTGTCATGCGTGGCAAAAACTACCGAGGATGAAACTGATATTGACTAGTAAAATACAATTGCGGGGGCAAAATGCCAAAACACCCTCAAGTTATATTAACCCAAGGACCTCCTATGTAATTACTATATAAACTCTGAGGGGGCACCTTTCCTGCCATTTCCTATACTTTTATCACACATGAACTTATGTGCAATCCCTCAAATAAATCCTGGACAAAGGTGAACTTCAAGGACTGAGTATTGCAACTATACTTATACATGTTTCGAGGGGGTCTTAGTTGGCAAACCACAAAATTCATCTGTCTCTCTCAAAACAAGTTTCCCGCATGGACCATAACCCAAAACCTGGTACCTTTTACTTTCTCCATAACACTCAACCTCACACCAATACACCATGGATCAAACCTTACCCTCACTCACTAAAACCCTAGTCTATTGGCAATCCAACTCTTTTTCAAGGTCAATCAACGATTAGTGATCGGAATTCTAAATGAAGACAAGAGGATTAATGGTCCGATTTATTTCTGTCTTGCTATCACACAACACGCACAAGGTGTTTGAAGGGGGGAACTCAAGGTATAAAAAAAGAAGAAAAATGAGTATTCAGGGAGGAGTAGATTTAGGGTTTAAATTTCTTTGTATTTTTTTTTCAATTTCGAGTACTGTACATCTTTCAAGTTTTCAAATCCTTTATTTCAAGTTGTACCTCTTGTTATTTCACTTGTACTTTCCATTTCTATGAATATTAAACTAGTTGAGTTGAGTTTGATCTTAAATTTTCCAATTAATAAGTGTTTCTTAGACAATAAGCTTGTATAAGCTGTTTTTTAGATTATTAATTCTCGTAAGTACCAAAAATAGTTCAAACTTGTTTAAAAGCTTTTTAATAATGTTTTTTGTCCCAGTAGTACTCAATTTGTTCATGTTGAGTTTAAAATGATCAAGTTCAGTAGTATTATGGAGTAATAAGCTCAAGTTAGTTATGAGCTTTAAGCTCATTGTTTGAGGTAGTGCCAATTAGGAATGTGTTTAAGCCATCACTCAACAAGAGTGGCTGTTTCTGAGACTACAATTTCAGGGTTCCATTTTCAAATAATTAACTGTAGCATTTTGCTTATTCCATTTAGTTATTGTATTATCTTTATGTATGCTTTAATCATGCTTAGATTACTAGGTTAGTTAAGTTTCAAATGTCTTTTAATAAACTGTAAACTAGAATCAATTTAGATTTCACTTCTTAATTTGTCATTTTTTAGCTTTAATAAGCTAGGGGAGAAAGTAAGCTCTTTTTTCTAATAGTTGTAGGTTTAAGTGTTAACTTAGCTTTAATAGGTTAGATTAAGTAAGAGTAGATAAAAGGTTTTAGCAACTTTAGCTTTAAAATAGGTTTTAGATATAAAATTAGTTTAGACAGTAAACTTAGGGAGTGTTTGGTTCTAGATGATTTTGTCTTCTAAGTCAAACAAGTTTTGTCAATATACCTCATAAAGCTGAGTCAATTAATGTTATCAAGTGTTAATAGTTTTAAGAGTTCGATAATAGATTACAACGATTTGAGTTAAGATCTTTCTTTCTAGCACCAGGGGAGTTTTTAGCTCAGATAGATTTGTTGTTAAGTGGGCCCCGGCCTCCGGGGGGGGTACAAAAGTATTCTAATGTTAATAATTTGGCATGATGCGCAACGTTTAGATACATTTTAGTTAAAAGTTCATGTTTTCTTAGTTAAGACAATTCTGCACCTGCAATAGGAATTTTGGTCAATCACAATCAACAAACAACCGTGTTCTGCTGTTGTTGCTATTAAATTTCTAGTTTCTTTTTAAGCATTCAAAGATTAAGAGTTAGGATTTAGTTTTTAGTATCTCAATAGTTTTCCATTAGCTTATTACATATCATCACTTAAGTTTCATTTTAAAGCTTTTAGATTAGCTTAATTTTCTTACAAAAGTGGAATAGCAGAAGACTAGATTCTAGCTTATTTTCTTGTGATTTTCAATTTCTAGTTGTTTGATCAAAATCCTTATATCTAGGTTTAATCATCATCCATAGGATAGCTTATTTGAGAAATTTCAGTTTCTATAATTTAGAAATAAGCTAGATAGCTTATTAGAAAAAGCTTTAATTCAGTAATAAGCTAGACCTTTCACTTTTTACTATCAATTCTCTTT
This sequence comes from Tanacetum coccineum, assembly GCA_026074375.1. NCBI lineage: Eukaryota > Viridiplantae > Streptophyta > Magnoliopsida > Asterales > Asteraceae > Tanacetum > Tanacetum coccineum. The sequence goes on along the minus strand of BQNB010086695.1, from coordinate 16,614 downwards.
ATAATCTTGTTTACTAGTGTTTTTATTTTTTAGAGTCCATTGTACATATCTTGAGCTTCATTTATGCATACTTTGGTTTTCATTTTCATCTAGAAATAAGCTAGTTATAAGCTAAAGTTTGAAAAAGCTAGTCAACCCCTAGTTTCTGTAAAACAGTTTAAGATTCTTAATTTTTAGCTTATTCTGTTGGTAAGGAGATTTGCCTTTATTAAAGTTGTAGGGAATAAGCTCTTCTTTAACTTTGTAGTTTTGAGTTTTTGCTGAAAATCACTTTTTTAAATAAGCCAAAAATAAGCCAATTCGTAGGGTCTATTTTGTACTTTGTCAATAGTTAAGGGATACCCGTTTATATTAGAGTGTAAATTTCTAGTAGTTACCCCGCCTACCCTTTGTTTTCGTTTGTTACACTTCCTACCCTGTCTTTTTAGGAATAACAAAATAGTTTTTAATTCTTTTAAATTAGTTAAATAAATAAGTAGGTTTGTTTTAGAATGATAAAATTGAGCTCAATAGTTAATTAAAATTCTGGGGCATTTTTTTGTGCCATTCAATTTCTTCACTTCTTTAGTAGATATAAAGTTATTTTTTGAGTGTAATTTGTATTTTCTAGAATTAAAATAGATTCTTTAGTTATTTCTTTTTATAGATAAATCATAAGAAAATAGAAACAAATAGTGAAAATTTTTTAATTTTATTTGTTGAAAATTTTTTCTTTTTAAATTAGTATTTTTGAAATAATAAAGTAAAATTTTAGTTTAATCTTTTGAAAAAGTTTAATTTTAGTTAATTCACATTTTTCTTTGAAATCAATAAAATTTCTAAAAATAGTTAAAAAAATTTTCAATTTCTTTTTTTCTAAAATTTTCTTTTTTAGAATTTGGAGATTTTTAGGTATAAAGTTTTGTTAAAAGTAGTGCCCTTTAGTTTTAAATTTCAGTTTCTAGCACTCATGTTTTTCAATTTTCGTGTAATTAAATTTCGTTGCTAGCTAATTGTTTTAGTTTGCGCTATTAAATTTGTAGTGTAATTCAAAAATTCAAAAATCTTGACTGTATCGATTCTCCAGTACAGCCTCGTTGGGGATAAACGACTCGGGAACATTCTATACTACTTCTCGCTATTATTGACTTCGTTTCTAGACTATCCTGTATATATATATTTTATATTTTATTAATATTATATGTATTTTAATGGTGTGGTTTGGAGGTTCAATGTTCTATTGATTAATACTACTGAAATCCTTAATTATAATATAGAACTATTGCCTGCTAATTTTTCTGTATAAAAATTCTTGTAGGGGAGTCATGGAATTATAGATTGGTATGACGATCCAATGTGTCCAAGAGCTGTTCAAATTATACCAGGGTTGTTGAGAAATATAAATACACTACAAGCAAGTTATGAAGACCTTCAATCCAAAATGTTTGAACAAGCAAACGAAACGCAGAAATGGAAGTGGATTTTAGCTATTAGTTGGTTCGTATTTGTTGGTTACTTCATTAAGTGAAATGTTATCATCTACTCTATATTTTGTGCAACTATTATGGCTACGTTCATATTACGCTTCTGTGTGTAATAAACTAAACTATTTCCGGTTGTTTCATAGCAAAAATTCAATCAGCTAAACCATAAGACAAGTAATAGTAGCCTATACTAGAAAAAATTGTTATCCAGCCTAGATATAATTCATAATACATTATAAGATAAAACTTATACAGTAAAAAAAAATAACTACAGAGAATAAAAACGTACACATTCTAATACCTATAGCTAACAACCAAAGCACTATGATTATAAATTTTTAAATAAGTTAGTAGGGAACTAACTCTAGTTAGCAATCTTTTACTTCAAAACCGTAATCAAACATGTGCTCCGATATGCATAGCCCTTACAATATGTGGACTTTAGCAGACACGCCATCTTATCGAATCAAACGGTTACAAATAATATCACACCCAAACCCGCAGTCACCGTATGCATCACTTGTATGGGACATCCTTTCAATGACAAAGTTATATTGTAAACTTTCTAGGGTTATGCTTTCTGCACTATAAAATGCCCATTTCTTGAAAGATCGTGTGAAATGTATTTTCTTAAATGCTTTCTTCATTTTGATCCACACTTTCTTGTTCTAACTGCTTCGGAAAAATGGGAATATACAAGGTGATCACAACCGGTTTTGATATAGCAGGATCGTCGAAATGGGGCCAGTAATGTCTGTGTTAGGTTCTTTATTGAAATGTCAAACCGAAACATTACAATAAATGTAAATATAAGTACCTTAGCAAACATAATATAAAACGTTTTATGTTCAAATACGGACCCTACAAAATGTTCCAAATCTGCCACATAACGGGGATACGTAACTCCATACAGACCCATCAAGGGAATATCACACCAGCATTACTAAAATCGCAAAATATGTCGGGTATGGCAAATCCCGTTGTTGGCCTAATTCTCCCACATTACTCGAACCATTGCATCCAAGTGCTGGTTATTGCATTATAATTATTTTAGATCACAATTTTGAGCGTGCCGGTTATTATAAAGTACAAAATTTGGCCTAATGTTTAAAAATAATCAATTACGTATCTCTGTCTGAAAGTCAACCACCATCCCTTCTAACCCAATAGATTTAACAGAAAGCTGGATAAACATATATGTCATATTTCCCTACGGTACAATATGTTGTTAATTGTGTCATCACCTAAAGCATAAAACCATATTAGACCATCTCCTGGCAATTGAACTTTTGTTTCTACGGCTATAAGGTGCTCTACACAAATCCTGAAAAGTGCAAAATATAAAGTTAATAAATTATGCATTATGGTTAATGATCTGCTTAGGCAATAGAAAACAACTAAAATAACCTCGTGAATTAACCAAGGGGGATTTTTCTTTCAAGCTATTTGGTTTGTTACATTGGATCCTTTTATTCCACTTGCACTCTTATTAATGTTGTCTTACCTAAAAAAGACAAAAAAAGGCTAAAAATTTAATATTTATTTATAAATTTTAACATAATGAACATCATTCATCAAAGAAAATTTGAACAAAAACTTGGATGTTTATATACATATTCTTCAAAGAGTGAACATTTAAATTATCGGGTCACATCAGCATCAAAAGAAAGTCGAAGTTTTTCTTACGCTTGTTCTAGTATATTTAATGTTGTATGTATTTAGTGTTGTGTATTTATAACAAATTGCCTTTCTTTTAACCTGTCTATCAAATTTTAAAAATGCGATGGTTGGCAGTAGTGGGGTGGTTGCTACGGTATCTGGTTAAACTAGGAGCTCTTTCCAACATCCTCTTCCTAATGAGTTGTCCGACAACCTTCTCAGACGAAGGTGGTTGATTTTCGTTAACCACATTTACCTCATTCACATATATTGACACTTTCTGAAAAAAGTAATTACCATTGTTAAGGAACCATTTTATTTCTTCATCTATTCAAAATAGCTTATTAAAATATACCATATCTTTTATTGATGATTTTAACATATTTTTATAAGGGCGGAATTTTTAATTAGGTAAATGCTTATTTGCAACTTGATATACCATAGTAATGACCCCTAAATTTTTTATAAAAAAATAGGACTAATAGTGTATTGAAGTAACCACTAACCTCCTATATTTATGACTGCATTCATATCGTTTTACTTACCATCTCACCCTATTTAAGATACAAAATGAACTTACTACATTACATTCATCTGTTCACAGTTTTAGTATATTAAAACCTTTACAAGGCTCAAAATTGCTGCTATATTCATTGCTGTGTTCATTGAGCTGTTTTTTTCACTGAAGCTATGGAGAACAACACTGGGGTGATCTGTCGTTTAGGGAATTACATGGAGCTTAGTGAAGATGAGGGCAAAGAGTATGCTGTGATTGGAGATAGAGGACAATAGTGTAGTCGAGAGAAAATTGTACGTGTTGTTGCTTATAAGAGAGATTCAGAATGGAGATATGGAGAAACTTGACTGGTACAGGGCAATGGTGACTGAGTCACGCCACCGTTTATGTCATAAACAATGGTTCATTACAACCATGATGAACCACTAGATGGTGTTTCTTGTTGTACGTTGCAATACTAGAAGAATGTAACGAATCTGACTTGGTTTGGGTAATGTGAGTGAAATAGGGTTTATATGTTATCTAGTGGTTTTGTGTGTTAGGTTTAAGAATGGACTACTATGTCAACTCTCTTTATGAAAGTGCAATGATCTATCAAAAATTCATATGTTCTTTATGTTGAACTTCTTAGAACTATTACTACAATAAGACAACTATGTTGCGTTTCATTCTAGGCTTCATTTTTAAGGTTTCTGTCAACTCTGAATCACTATTCCACATGGTGGAGGAAAAACACTTCGTTACCAGAAAAATTCAAGGCTCTTTTTTGTAGCTTTCTAATAATGTAAGGCTGCATACAAAAAGGGGTGTTGAGGATTCGCTTAATTTACTATGATGAGCGTCGGCAGCTTTTTTATGTACGCTTAAACAAGTTGTATGCAGCTGAGTTAAATAAATTTTAGCTGTTCTTTGTTAAAATAACCATACTTACATAATAAAGAAGTAACCATACTCAGAATTTGGCTTGTCAGGGGTTTGAACAAAGGTTCTTCAATTTGTTTCCAACCCATTCCAAATGAATCTCTTATTCACGGTCTTAAACCAAATTGTATAAGGGAATTATTTTTCAGGGTTTTGTCAAAGTCAAATTCAGCATATTCCTAAAAATATTTTAACTATTTTAATAAAACGGGGACAAAATCCATTAATTGCTTAATAATACCAAAACACGTAAATGAAAATTAATATACTTACTGACCTTGGACTTGTGATTCTGTAAATGATTGATTCAAATTAGGTAAATTTAAATCCATCGGAGTATAGGCAAGCATTTGAGAGGAAGTTTGCTCAGGTCCTAATGCTTCGATTAGTTGTGTCATGGCTGAAGACGGATACTCTTTATGGTCAGTATAATACAACTTTGAAGATTCACCATCATAAAAGCCACCAACATATTTTTCACATGAAACTTCACGAGTAAAAACATTTATAATTTCACTTTCACTAACCTGAAGTTATAAAAAAATATATAAAGTTAAATTTTAAATTAGATAATGTACTTAAGTGTCATATGAAAATTAGTAGTGAACGCAAATCTAACCTTTCCATCACCAGATTCATGTATATTCTTATCATATTCCTTGGGATCAATTTCTTTGGACAAGGCTTCATTCTTTGAGGATTCACCGTGATAAATATTACGAGTATTTTTGTCGAATGATAACTCACCATTCAAAACATCTGAAATTGAACTTTGAGGCCTCTGTAATAAAATAAATATAGTTTCAAAAAACTTTGATAAAATAATTAATTATCAAATTGTTATATGATAATTAGTTGGTTTCAGACATCTAACCTTTCCGTTAGGAGATTCAAGTGGGTGTTGAACATATTGGTTGCCAATCGATTGTATGCACATGTCACGAGATTGAAGTTGCACTTGAAGTTGTTCTTGAACTAAGTTCTCGCAGGATATTTCACCAATAAAAACATTTAAAATTGCACTATCGGGCTGCAATGAAATATGAATATATTAAATTTAGAGCCATATACAATTTATTTAAAACTGTTAAATGATAATTTGGTAAAACTGATAAATAACCTTTCCACCAGAAGATTCAATCTCTTTTTCAACAGATTGCTTTGCCACCGAATCTCCTGACATGTTGTCGTTTCTGGATTTTATGAATCTTTCAATAGCATTTATCCTTTGCTTAACAGCAGTCTCTTTTAAAATAATTGATGGATCACCGTCTCCTACATTCTCAATCAACTTAACACTTGTAGTAATAGAATGATATTCAACAAGCTCCTCACTTGTATACACGGGAACTGATTCAACAACCT